>CAJQZJ010029262.1:0-65629 GCA_907164525.1 Lophiomys imhausi | reverse complement strand
TTCTTCTTCTTCTTCTTCTTCTTCTTCTTCTTCTTCTTCTTCTTCTTCCTCTTCCTCTTCCTCTTCCTCTTCCTATTTCTATTTCTCTCCTCCTCTTATTCCTTATCTTCCTCCTTCTTTAAAATATGATGTTCATAAGTGTGTGGAGTTGTTTCTGGGTCTTCAGTTCTATTTCATAGCTCTTTAACACAACTTGAAATCTGGAAACATGATATCTCCAGCAGTTCTTTTATTATTCGGGACTATTTTTAGCTATCCTGTTTTGTTTTATGTTTTTTTGTGTTTTCATATGAATTTTAAAATTACTTTTAAAAATTTCTCTGAAGAATTGTGTTGGAATTTTGATTGTGATTTCATTGATCTGTAGATTGCTTTTTGTAAAAATGTCATTTCTAAAATATTAATCCTACAAATTCACAAGCGTAAAACTTCTTATCTTCTGACTTTTAAATTTCTTTCTTCAGTGTCTTAATTTGTTCTTATTATGCAAGTATTTCATTTGCTTGGTTAGTTATTTTAGCATATTTAATTTTCTGAGGCTATTGAGAAAAGTATTGTCTCACCAATTTCTTTGTCAGAGTATTTGTCATTATATATAAGAAAGCCACTGATTTTTGTGTGTTTTAACATATCACTTTGGTGATAAAAACTATAGATGATTTCTGGTAGTTTATTTAGGGTCTTTTTTAGATATAAAACCATATCATCAGAAAATAACAGTACTTTCATTTATTCTTTTTTTGTATTTGTAGTCCCTTGATGTCTTTCACTTATCTTATTATTTTAGCTAATATTAAGCATCTATATTGAACAGACACAGAGAGAGTGGTTATCTTTGTCTTATTTTTAATAGAAATGCTTTGAGATACTTTACATTTAGTATAATATTGGCTGTGGGCTTGTTGTAAGGTATCTTCATTATGTTGAAATACATGCTTCATATTCCTAGTCTCTCTAGATTTTTTTTAATCATGAATGAATGTTGGATTTTGTCAAAGTCATTTTCTGCATCTAATGAGATGATTATATGGTTTCTTTCATTTAATATGTTTATGTGGTGAACTGTGTTTAGTGATTTACATTTGTTGAACCATTCCTGAGTCTCTTGGATAAAGTTCTTTAGGTTATAATGGATAATCTTTTTGATGTATTCTTGAATTTAGTTTGCTAGTATTTTATTGAGAATTTTTGCATCTATGTTCACATGCAATATTGTTCTATATTTTCTTTTTTGACTCTTTGTGTGGTTTAAGAGCACAAAGTACTTTGTGTCTCAAGTATAGAGCAATTGTGGTTTCATAAAAAGAATTTGGAAATATTCTTTTAGTTTGAGGAATATTGGCACTAGTTCTTTGAATGTCTGTCAGAATTCTGCACTGAATCAATCTGGTTCTGGAATCTTTTCCATTTTAAGATTTTTATTGCTACTTCTATTTCAGTAGGAATTATGAGTTTGTATACATTGTTGGTTTCATCCTAGATTTAACTTTAGGTGACATATCTCTATATCTATCTATCTATCTCTCTATCTGTCAAGAGAGTCACCCATTACTTTTAGGTTTTTCAGTTTTTTGAAATATGTATTTTAATGTATGTCATTATTATCTTCTGTGTTTTCTCAGTGATTATTGCAGTGCCTCCCTTTCTCCTCTAATTTTTTAAATTTGAAGCTTCTCTCTTTTTCTTCTTGTTAACTTGATTGAATATTTGTCAATCTTGTTGAAATTTTCAAAGAATCTCCTTTTCCTTTCCTTGATACTTTGTAGTTTTAAATTTTCTACCATTAATTTGAAGCTTGAGTTTGTTAATAATATGGGATCTCTCTAGTTTTTGATGTAGGCATTTAGTGCTATGAACTTTTTTCTTAGAACTGCCCTTATTGTGTTTATAGATTTTGGTATGTTGTATTTTCATTTTCTTTCAATTTTTAAAAGTTTTAAAATTCTTCCTTGATTTCTATCCTGACTCAGTTTTCATTCAGTAGTGAGTTGTTTCTATTAGTTTGTGTATTTTCTGCCATTCTCATCCTTGATATCCAGCTTTAATCCACAGTGATCAGACAGGATGCAGGATATTTCAGTTTTCCTATATTTATTAAGATAGCTTTTTTTCCTAATATATAATCAACTTTGAAGAAATTTCCATCAGCAGAAGATAAAGTGAATTCTGTTTGGGTTAAATGTTCTGAATATGTCTACTAGGTTCATTTGATCTATGATGTTATTTACCTGCAGAGTTCCTCTGTTTAGTTTTTGTCTGGATGTTCTGTCTATTGGTGAAAGTGGAGTATTGAAGTTACCCACTATTACTGTGTGTGGTGTTTTGAATAAAAATGGCTCCCATAGGATTATAGGAAGTGGAATTATTTGAAAAATTAGGATATGTGACTTTGCTAGAGTATATGTGGCCTTGTTGGAGGATGTGCATCACTAGTGATGGGCTTTGAGGTTTCAGAAACTTAATCTAGGCACAGTGGCTCACATGTTCTTCCTGCTATGTGCTGATCTGAATGTAGAACTCTCAGCTACGTCTCCTGCACTATGCTGACTTCCATGATACCATGCTTCCTACCATGACAATAATAGACTAAACCTCTGAACTTTAAGCCAGCTCCTTTTCCTCTATAAGAGTTTGACATGAGGGAAGGAGTGGGGAGAGAGGGGGAGAGGGTAGGAGGGTAGAACCAGATTGGGAGTAGTGGGGGGACTGCGATCAGGATGTAACTTGAATAAATAAATAAATTAATTAATTAATAAAAAAGAGTTGCCATGGTCATGATGTCTCTTCACAGCAACAAAAACCCCAACTAAGACACTATGCTAGCATCAATATGTGATTTTATTTTTTATATAGTAGTGTTTGTTTTATGGAACAGTAGTAGGTTCCATAAGATCCTGTTTTCTTTTTTTATTATGTGAATTTCACACCATGCACCCTGTTCCCTCTTATCTCCCACATTCCCCTAGACCCACCCTCCACCCTTGCAATCTGTCCCAGCATAAAAAATAAAATCTCATTATGGAAGCTGCAGTATGTCTCAGTATGTCCCACAATATTCCCTTTTGTCCACACATTTTTGCTTGCAAATATTCATTAAAATGACTTCTTGGTGTGGTACAAATCCTCTGGTTTCTGCTACTTTGTCAATATTAGAACCTCACTAGAATGTCTCTCAGATATGCTGTAATTGAGATCCTGTGTCATGGAGATCCTGTAGTTTTGGGTTGTGGAACAGCCTCTTTTTGCACTCCAACAGTTCATCTATGGGGTAGATGTTGGGGTGGGGCAACTCAAAGCCCTGGTTCTGGACCTGCAACCCCTACTTGCAGAGTCATTTTCTACTATGGAAAGGAGCAGGGCCTGCTCTCCCAAGTGCTGGAGCATGTGAGGGGCAGGGACAGCTCTCCTGCTCTTGTGACCCAATCTGGGCCAGATCTCCTGTCGGCCAATGGTGGTGAGGTCAAAAGGGAGGGGAGGGGAAATCTCTCTCTAGCCAACACCACCACCTAGCAGACAGAAGGCAGGTCTGGCTTTCCCACACTCACTCCCTCAGGGGTGGCTCACCCACAACCCCCATATCCAGGACCAGCTGTACTGTGCTACCCAGGAAATGTTCAGGGTCTGCTCTCCTGAATGCTGCAGCTAGTTTTTCTAGTTTCTGGCTTGTCCTGGGAGCCCATCTGGTACTTGCTTGGTACTGGTCTAGTAGTCATCACAGGCTACCCCATGGTGCCAACACCGTGTTTGTATCCAGCTTGCTTTTTTTCCAGGAGTGTTAAGCTACTATTCACTCAGATGTTCATAGGTCAGAATACTGACTGTGATATAGCCTCTCTCCTCTCTGCTATCTATTGATGCACATGTGAAGAAGATCCTGCTTTCTTATCCAAACTGTTAATCTTTGCTTTTAATGGGGAATTGAGACTGTTAATATTATGAAGTATTACTGAACAGTTTTTATTAATTCTTGTTATTTGTTGTTCTATTATTGTTGGTTTTTAAATGTTTTATCTCTTTTGATTAACTGTTTTGGGATTATTTGTTTATGCTGTCCTCACCTTATCCAGCCCCACTACCTCATCTTTTGATTACTGTATTCTATTTTAGCACCAAAGAAACATTTGCTTATAAAGTCACACAAGTGGGATGAACTATAGGTCATAAAATAGACCCCACGTTCAAGACTGTATATAACCAAAAACTCCATGAAAGCCAACTTTATTGTGTTAGCAGTGATTTACTATCATTATTACAGTTAAGCATGTGATACAGTTAAAATATCATGAATAATATCCTCAAAAAACTTAGTGTTCAGGAATCTAAGCTCTTACTCAGTGTGAGAAGACATGCCAGGTACATTTTTAATGCATGAACTACACTCATCTACTTTGCTCTGATAAATATGTTATAAAAGGAATGAAAGAGAAAATGCATAATCATTTTTTATACTCCTTATAAATCTGCAGGTGAAACACGATTGTAACAGAAGATAGATGAATACAAGAAAATTAAGCTTATTTATTAATGTGAGCTTCTCCAGTTATATAGCAGGGAAGTAACTCATTCAGAGAATAGATTCCTTCAAGCAGTGGCTTAAGAGCCTTCCTAGAATATTATTTAACAAAGAAAGAGCAATAAATCATAAAGAGTGACAAAATAAAAATCAAACAATTCCAGAAGCAAGGAGAACAAGATGAGGGAGTCTGCTTGTAGATTCTACTCACATCTGTTGTCGCTGGATTGTTGTAAGTGGCTGTCTTTACAGAGGAAGTTTATATCTCATTCCTAGGGCCTAGTCACTGACAGGGTGGCCGGAGAGGAAATAAAGAGTTGGTGAGGGAGGAGTAAGTCAGGTGCAGTGGTCAGGGAAATCTTACAGCTCTGAATGTCATCAGATTGCTTCTTTATTTATACAGATTTCACAAAATTAAGACAGACTAATGATTATACAAGAAGTCCAGATTATAGCATTTTGTCTCCAGACCTGTGTTTGATTCTTCATTACATGTCTGGAGTGACAAGTTCAGTCACTGAAAGGACTATGGCCAGCAGGACTCTGGCAGGCCTTGGTTTCCTCTCTCATTCCCTCTGCCTTGCTAAAAACCAGATTACATTCGTAAAGCTAGCCACCAATGTCTCTCTGAAAATGTAGTTAAAAGATAGGGGATCATACAGTGTGCACCCCTGGAGAAATAGGGCTCAGTAAGTAAGATAGATTGATGAAAATAACCTCTTCTTACCTTATCGTTAGATGATGAAATGGTATAGGAAAAGGAATTAGGTATTAGTGCTTGCTGTTCATTAAAAGACAGTTTCAGATATTTTCTGCTCATATGGAGTGCTTTAAAACTTCAAATACTACCAGCCTAAAAGCAGGCCGTCATATAATAAATATGTTTGCTTTGGTGGAGACATTCTTCAGATTCTTCAAATTGGAGATACAGGGCTGATAATAAAAGTAAAATCTGTTCTATTTGTACTTTCTAATTGTGACTGTTAGGAAACCCCTGCACAGTGGGGATTTCCAGTCAACCATGGATTAGGCACAATGCACACCCAAATACCTGTTTTCACAGAGAGATCCTTTAATAAGCAGGTGAGAAAAGTTAAAGTGTCTGCCTTCTGACTCAGGCAGAAAAACAGCAGCAAATGACCTTGCAGGTATCAATCATTTTTAAGAAGAAAAAAAGGGGAGGTCTGTATTAGAGTGGGCTAAGATATGATGCTATATTTTGATTAGGTGTGTTAATTAGTTGAACTAGAAGGGCCTTTTTTTTTTTCTGGACTTCAATACTTTGATAGCTGGACCTTGGTAGTCAGCTTCAGGAGGAGGAAGTGGCCAAAGAAGGGAAAAGTCCTTACAGCCCACTCTATGAGATGGAACCTGTATCTTACGTGGTTAGTGAGGTCAAGAACTTGAGACTCAACAGGTCATAGATCCTCAGGGAATATCTACTATTATTATCCAGGTACAGGAACATAGCAATTAAATGACTCCTAATGAATATGATTATACCCATAGATCTGTGGGTATAACCCAACCTTTATCAGAGAAGCTTTTTCTTGCAGTATGTGCTAATTAATGTAGAGATCCACAGCTGCACAATGTTCAGGGAACAAGAGACACCAGAGTTTTCATCCCTGAAAGGGATGTTGTTATCACAATTCTTCCCTCAAGGCTCAGAGATCTATGTTGAAGAGGGGACAGAAAGATTCTAAGAGCCAGAACATAGTGTTTTCTAACCACAACAGTTCTGAGGTACATATAACTCACAGAAACTGGCACAGCATGCTTAAGACCTGCAGAAGCTCAACCCAAACATGTCCTAGCAAGAAGGAGGAGAGTGGGAACAAAGGCCCACCCCTAATCAAAAACCTATTTCCAAGTGATAATTGCTGGGAGAGGGACAATCAGTTCTCCCCAGTGGATTAACATTGGCTATTGACACTCTACAGGACAGGCCCATACCAGTAGTGGAAGCTTTGTTTGGTGACAAGATATGATCGTTTAGGAACCCTGTCTCCTTCATTATTTGGTGATTTCATTTAGGTAGCCTTCATATATGTATATATTTTAAGAAGTTTCTATTGGACTAGATTTTTTTTTAATAAGTACTTTATTTTTTTTTTCAAGTTACATCTCAGTCGCAAACCCTTCCCTATTCCCCCTTCTTGTCCCACCCTTCCACCCTCTTCCCCCCCCCAACAGCTTCTCTTTTCATTCCAACAAATGGTTCTTTCTCTTATAACAGTAAATTCTATACAAAACAGCAGAATTAAATATGCCACATTTATGAGAGTTAAATGGCCTGGTGTACCTTCCCAATGTCCAGTTCATACATATTTGGCCCCTGACTTTAACCTTCAACCTTCTAACCATCTCCATGAGTTTAAAGTTCTATAACTGACTTAGTTTTCATACTAACTTGCATCACTATTATAACCATCTTCTTAGATCTAGAACGCCCTCTTGATTCCTAAACAACTCAAAGTTTAGCTATGAGACTCAAGCTGTCTATTCTTCAACCACCTCAGAGAGCTGAGAAGGATAAATATATCTGATTGTATAGGAAGTGCAGGGCCTGCAGCTTCCAATACTAAGAAATGACAAACCAGTGACTACCTGGACAGTTCCCATTTTCTCTCCATACATTCCAGCATCAGTCTTCAGCCTTTTGGTCCTGTTTCTCTGACAGACATTTATTGTAGAGCAGGGATTGTGAAGGACTAACTTACCCTGTCTTGGCAGAGCTAGGCTGTCGACTTCCCTGCTACCAAGTTTTGTCCTTTTTGGACAGCAGTCTGTCTGCAGTTGAAGCAAGGAGTTTTTACATGTCAAGAGATAGGCTTGCCACTAATTCAACCATCTCACATTGGAGATTCTTCGATGCTTTTCTTCTACTTGGAGTAGAATAGGGGGTGCTGTCAGGAGCTGATATGTCACGATATCACAAAAAAATCTTAATTTAAGACCACATCTTTGAATGCCATATTCTGCAGATCTCTTGGGGTTTTTGAAGATGCCCTATCTATCTCTTGTATTTAGATAAGCAAATGTTGCTTGTCTCTTAACAACTTGATTACTGAGTAGCTTAGAGAATATCTGTGATAGACTGTCTTAGTAGCTAACAAGGTGACATGCATGCATGACTAGGAGTTTGTTTTTCTTAACTATCCTAAACAGTTTAAGATGGTTGGTATCAAGAGGCCAGAACTTCACATTTCATTTTTAAGTATCTCTAAGTACGATACCATTAGGAAGCGTTACCTTAAATTTTGCATCAATATACAAAGATCTATTCAAATGTGGCTAAATATACTCTTAATTTTGTATCAATATACAAAGATCAATGCCTATGCGGCCCAATACAATCTTAATATTGCGTCCATACACAAGGGTCAATACCATTGTGGCCAACTATACTCTTAGTTTTGTATCAATATACAAATATCAATACTGACGTAGACCAATACAATCTTATTTTTGCACAAAAAACAATGGTCAATACCACTTTAGCCAAATATACTATTAATTTTGTATCAATATACAAGGGTATAAGGGCATATTCAATAATGTGACCTTTCTTCTTGATCCTTCCTGTGCTGTGTCTCGATTTCTACATAGGAGATAAAGAAGGGTACAGAAAAGGGAAAGAAGGAATACCCTGGGTCTAACCTCCAAAACCCATTAAACAGGACCATTTAACAACTTGTAATCTCTTCCTCTAAATAATAGTGTTTTCAGTTGTCCTTCAAATAACCGAAAAAAAGGGGGGGGGCGGAGAAACACCCTCCCCACCCTCTGGGTATGGGACGTCGCTCTCTTAAAATGACTTCCTGCTGATTTGGGTCCTAGTAAACCTGTTTGGGGCCCAAACCAAAATGGAAAAATGGTTAAAAATGTTTATACAATCCTTTTATGTTCAGTCCTTCTGTTCTCAGCTGTTTAGATGACCTAAGGAGTTTGTAGGCAGAAGCTGAACTTCCAGGCTTTACTGAGGTTCTGGCTGGGGCATTGTGTAGGGCTGAACAGTCTTAGTGATATTGAGTTGTTGTGGTTGTAGGCTTTTGATGGAGACATCTATTGAGGGAGTCTGTCAGGCTGAATCATCTGGGTCACTCGTCTTCTTTTGGTGTCTGATTCTGATTTCTGCTGAGGTTTCCGTAGTCCAGTTGTCCCTGGGTTCCTTGAATGGATGCTTTGATTCTCCTGGAATGATAAGAACAGAGCTCTGCCCTATTCCTCACTCAGGGACAATCACCCTCTTTTTTTTTTGGGGGGGGTAGGTAATATTTCTCCTGAAGCAAATTTGGTTTTTGACAATATATAAAGTGTTATCTTTCAATCTGGTTTAAAGAAGAAATTATTTTGTTATTTTGGAGCTAAACCAGCTTTAGTGTATATATTTTGAGGTCTCGAAGGACAATTTGTTTGTGTTGTGTGGGCCTTTTGTAAGTAGCTTTTAAACTTAGGTCCTTCCAAATCCTATGTGTGTGTCTCTGCATTCTAAATATTGGGATCCAAGACCTGTGGTTCCCATCTAAGGGGATTAAAGATGTGTTCCACCACTCCTGGATCAAAGTTTTTCTTTATTTAGAGTTTGTTTTGTATCAGGCTGACCTTGAGCTCTGAAATCTGCCTGTTTCTGTCTCTAGTGTGTTGGGGTTAAGGGTGTACTCTTCTTGAATGATGGGATTAAGGGTGTGTACCCTCACCACCCTTTTCGTGTAACTCTAGAATTTATAAGTCCATTAACACTTTGGTGCTCCTCCCGTCTCTGCTGAAGTTAAAGGCATGGGTTAACACCACATTTCTCCTGTATTTTACCTTAGCTCTACGTTTTTTCGACACTTGGAGGTTCATAAAACCAGGTTGAACGGCTGTGTCCTTTAATTTATTTACAGTGTATTAACGTTGTTATCTGCTTTTTTTTTAATTAGTAAATTTATTTGTTTGTTGCTACAGGTTACATCCTTGACATATTGTCCTCTTTTTCTGCTTCCCAGGCCCACTCTCCCATGCTCTACTCCCTGACCCTTCCATCTTGATCCTCTGGGGTGGAGTGTCCCTGCTTACCAGTCTCTCACCACAGATCAGGAGTCATATGAAGGCTGAGGGCCTCTTCATACACTGGGGGTCTACGAGGCAGTACTGCCAGTGAAAGTTGTCTCCTTGCTACGGGGGGGGGGAACTAAAAAAAACCAACAGACACACAAACCCACAAAAACAAAGAACAAGAACAAAAAAAGAGAGGAAAAAGAAAGAGAAAAAAAGAGGGAAAGGAAAAAGAAAAAGAAATGAAAAGAAAAAAGAAATTTATGTCCATGTTCCTTTTGGTGTGTTGGTTGTAGTACAGATATCCTGTACGATATAGCTAAAATCCTACTATAAGTGAATAGATGCCATGTGCATCCTTCTGAGTCTGGGTTAGCTCACTCAGGATGAGCTTCTCTAGATCCATCCATTTGGTTGCAAATTGCATGATTTCATTGTTTCTTATAGCTGAGTAGTATTCCATTGTATAGATGTACCACAATTTTTTAATCCATTCTTCAGTTGAGGGACATCTGGGTTGTTTCCAGTTTCTAGCTATTACAAATAAGGCTGCTATGAACATAGATGAGGAGACTTCCCTATGTCTCCGTGAGGTGTCCTTTGGGTGTATACCCAGAAGTGGTATGGCTGGGTCCTGAGGCAAAGTTATTCCTAGATTTCTAAGATATCTCCAGACAGACCTCCATAGTGGTTGCACAAGTCTGCATTCCCACCAGCAATGGAGGAGGGTTCCCCTTTCTCCACACCCTCGCCAGCATGTGCTGTCATTTGAGCTCTTTATCTTAGCCATTCTGACAGGTGTGAGATGGAATCTCAGGGTCATCTTGAGTTGCATTTCTCTGATGATTAAGGATGTTGAGCATTTCTTCAGGTGACTCTCGGCCATTAGGGATTCCTCCTTAGTGAATTCTCTATTTAGCTCCATCTCCCATTTTTTGATTGGATTATATGGTTTCTTGGCATTTAGTTTCTTGAGTTCTTTGTAGATTTTGGATAATAGCTCTCTATCAGATGTGGGGTTGGTGAAGATTTTCTCCCAGTCTGTAGGCTGCCTTTTTGTTCGAATGACAGTGTCTTTTGCCTTACAGAAGCTTTTCAGTTTCATGGAGTCCCATTTATTGATTGTTGATCTCAGGTCCTGAGGTGTTGGTGTTCTGTTCAGGAAGTTGTCACCTGTGCCAATGAGTTCGAGGGTTTCTCCTACTTTTTCTTCTATTATCTTTAGTGTGGCTGGCCTTATGTTAAGGTCTTTGATCCACTTGGAATTAAGTTTTGTACAAGGTGATAGGTATGGGTCTAATTTCATTCTTTTACAAGTGGACATCCAGTTGGACCAGCACCATTTGTTGAAGATGCTGTCCTTCTTCCATTGTGCGGTTTTGGCTTCTTTGTCAAAGATTAGTTGGCCATAGGTGTGTGGGTCCATGTTTGGGTCTTCAATTTGATTCCATTGATCCACTGGTCTGTTTCTATACCAGTACCATGCTGTTTTTATTATTATTATTGCTCTGTAGTACAGCTTGAAATCTGGGATGGTGACACCTCCAGATGCTTTTTTATTGTACAGGATTGATTTAGCTATTCTGGTTTTTTTGTTGTTCCATATGAAGTTGAGTATAGCTTTTTCCAAGTCTATAAAGAATTGTGTTGGTATTTTGATAGGAATTGCAATGAATCTATATATTGCCTTTGGTAGAATAGTCATTTTTATTATGTTGATCCTACCTATCCATGAGCACGGGAGATCTTTCCATCTTCTAAATGCCTCTTCCATTTCTTTCTTCAGGGGCTTGAAG
The DNA here is from genome assembly GCA_907164525.1 of Lophiomys imhausi. Taxonomy (NCBI): domain Eukaryota; kingdom Metazoa; phylum Chordata; class Mammalia; order Rodentia; family Muridae; genus Lophiomys; species Lophiomys imhausi. The sequence goes on along the minus strand of CAJQZJ010029262.1, from coordinate 54,277 downwards.
TTCTTGTTATATAGGTCCTTTACTTGCTTGGTTAGAGTTACCCCCAGGTACTTTATATTGTTTGTGGCTATTGTGAAGGGGGTTGTTTCCCTTATTTCTTTTTCGGTATGCTTGTTTGTTGTACAAAGAAGGGCTTCTGATTTTTTTGAGTTAATTTTGTATCCAGCCACCTTGCTGAAGTTGTTTATCAGCTGTAAGAGTTCTTTGGTGGAGTTTTTGGGGTTGCTTCTGTATACTAACATATCATCTGCGAATAGGGATAATTTGACTTCTTCATTTCCAATGTTTATCCCTTTGATTTCCTTTAGTTGTCTTATTGCTCTAGCAAGAACTTCAAGTACTATATTGAAGAGATAAGGTGAAAGTGGACATCCTTGTCTTGTCCCTGAGTTTAGAGGAAATGCTTCAAGCTTCTCTCCATTTAATTTGATGTTGGCTACTGGCTTGCTGTATATTGCCTTTATTATTTCTAGGTATGGTCCTTGTATGCCCGTTCTCTCCAGAACTTTTAGCATGAAGGGGTGTTGGATTTTGTCAAATGCTTTTTCTGCATCTAGCGAGATTATCATGTGTTTTTTTTCTTTCATCTTGTTTATATGGTGAATTACATTGATAGACTTTCGTATATTGAACTGCATTCCTGGGATGAAGCCTACTTGATCATGATGTATAATATTTTTGATGTGTTCTTGAATTCGGTTTGCTAGTATTTTATTAAGTATCTTTGCATCTATGTTCATGAGGGAGATTGGTCTGAAGTTCTCTTTCTTTGTTGGGTCTTTGTGTGGTTTAGGAATCAGAATGACAGTGGCCTCATAGAATGAGTTTGGCAGTGTTCTTTCTGTTTCTATGTGGTGGAAGAGTTTGAAGAGTAATGGTGTTGGCTCCTCTTTGAAATTCCGGTAGAATTCCGTGCTAAAGCCATCTGGCCCTGGGCTTTTTTTGGTTGGGAGATTATTAATGACTGTTTCTATTTCCTTAGGGGTTATTGGGCTGTTTAAGCTGTTAATCTGATTTTGATTTAGGTTTGGTAGGTGGAATGTATCGAGGAAATTGTCCATTTCGCTTAGATTTTCAAATTTGGTGAAGTATAGATTTTTAAAGTAGGACCCGAATATTTTCTGGATCTCCTCGATGTCTGTTGTTATTTCTCCCTTTTCATTTCTGATTTTGTTGATTTGTGTTCTTTCCCTTTGCCTTTTAGTTAATTTGGCTAGGGGTCTGTCTATTTTGTTGATTTTCTCGAAGAACCAACTCTTGGTTTCATTGATTCTTTGTATAGTTCTTTTTGATTCTAAGTTGTTGATTTCAGCCCTAAGTTTGATGATTTCCTGCCTTCTGCTCCTCTTGGGCGTGTTTGCTTCTTTTTTTTCCAACTCACCCAGCTTAGCTGATAATTCACTAATATGAGCTGTCACAATTTTCTTTTTGAATGCACTTAGTGCTATGAACTTTCCTCTTAGCACAGCTTTCATTGTATCCCATAGGTTTGGGTATGTTGTGTCTTCATTGTCGTTGGATTTTAAGAAGTCTTTGATTTCCTTCTTTATTTCTTCCCTGATCCAGTGGTCATCCAGTAAGGAGCTGTTCAATTTCCATGTGTGTGTAGGCTTTTTGTTGATTCTTTTGCTGTTGAAGACCAGCTTTATTCCGTGGTGGTCTGATAAGATACAAGGGGTTATTTCAACTTTCTTGTATCTGTTGAGGCTGTCTTTGTGTCCAACTATATGGTCAATTTTGGAGAAGGTTCCGTGGGGTGCTGAGAAAAAGGTGTATTCCTTTGTGTTTGGGTGAAACGTTCTGTAGATGTCTGTTAGGTCCATTTGTTTCATGATCTCTGTTAGACTCAATATTTCTCTGTTTGGCCTCAGTCTTGATGATCTGTCAATTGTTGTGAGTGGGGTGTTGAAGTCTCCCACTACTAATGTGTTGTGATCGATGTACGATTTAAGTTTTAGAAGTGTTTCTTTTACAAAAGTAGGTGCCTTTGTATTTGGGGCATAGATGTTCAGTATTGAGATTTCCTCTTGATGAATATTCCCTTTAATGAGTTTATAATGTCCTTCTTTGTCTTTTTTCATTAACTTCAGTTGGAAGTCTGTTTTGTTTGATATTAGGATGGCTACTCCAGCTTGCTTTCTGGGTCCATTTGCTTGGAAAACCTTTTCCCAGCCCTTTACTCTGAGGTAGTGACTATCTCTGGTAGTGAGATGTGTTTCTTGTATGCAGCAAAGGGACGGGTCTTGCTTGCGGATCCACTCTGTAAATCTGTGTTTTTTTATTGGGGAGTTGAGATCATTGATGTTGATGGATATTAGTGACCTGGGGTTGTTGTTTCCCATTAGTTTGGTATAGGTGATGGTCCTGTGTCTATTTTGGTTTAGTTGCTGAGGGGTTTTCTATTCCCTTTGTTTTCTTGGGTGAAGTTTTCTTCTCTGGGATGGAATTTTCCTTCTAGGATTTTCTGTAGGGCTGGGTTTGTGGGTAGATATTGTTTAAATTTGATTTTGTCATAGAATATCTTGTTTTCTCCATCTATGTTGATAGAGAGTTTTGCTGGCTATAGTAATCTGGCTTGGCACCTATGATCTCTCAGTACTTGTAGGATATCTGACCAGGCCCTTCTAGCTTTTAAAGTTTCTGAGGAGAAGTCAGGTGTAATTCTGATGGGTCTGCCATTGTAGGTGACTTGGCCTTTTTCTCTTACAGCTTTTAATATCCTTTCTTTGTTCTGTACATTTGGTGTTTCAATTATTATGTGGCGAGAGGAGTTTCTTTTCTGATCTAATCTGTTCGGTGTTCTGTAACCTCTAGGATTTTTATTGGCATCTCTTTTTTCAGGTTTGGGAAGTTTTCTTCTATGACTTTGTTGAAGATATTTCCTGGACCTTGGAGTCGGGAGTCTTCTCTTTCCTCTATGCCTATGATTCTTAGGTTCCGTCTTTTCATTGAGTCCTTGATTTCTTGGATGTTGTGGGTGAGAGATTTTTTAGCCTTCTCATTTTCTTTGGATGTTGTACTGATTTCTTCCATCAAATCTTCCATGCCTGAGATTCTGTCTTCCATCTCTTGCATCCTATTGTTGATGCTTGCATCCGTAGTTCCTGTTCTCTTCCCTTGGTTCTCCACTTCCTCTTTTCACTCTGACTGTGTTTTCTTTATTGTTTCTATTTCTATTTTCATGTCTTGTATGGTATTGTTCGTTTTGTACATTTCCTTCTCCAGCTTACTTGTTTTTGTCTGAAAATCTTTCATTGCTTTGTCTTTTTCCTGTTCAAGCTCTGTCACCTTGGCTTGGAGCTCTTTAATGGTATTGTTCATTGTTTTGGCTTGTATTATTGTGGCTTCTTTGAATTCCTTCATAGATTTAAGTTCTTCTTGCAGGGACTCTATCACTTTCCATAATGCAGAATTGTCAACGTTTTCATGTGTTTCTGTTGGTGTGAGGTCATCCGAATTGGATGAGCTAGGATAATTCTGCTTTGTTGGAGTCATATTTCCTTGATTTCTATTTTTTTCTTTTTTTGGACCTTTGGCCATGTGTATGTGTTTAGCTGTCTGTTCTTGTCGTTTTCTGTGTTTGGATCCACAGGGGATGCTTTGTTGAAGGAATCGAATTGCTTGGCTATCTGTCCTTGCTTACAGGGTGATCTCAGGGTCAATGTGGTTTTAATAGCCTGAATTGTTGTGAGCTGGTGCAGCCTATTCCCAGGTAGTGAGTAATAGTCCGGGATTGTTACACTGCTCCCAGTTCAGACTTCTCTATTTTGCACACTGAGTGATCAGCCTTCAATGGTTCTAATGGTATAGACCTGTTTGCCCTGGCAGAGATTTTGTGGGCTTTGTTTGTCGTCAGGTAGGCTGACAGGGCCTGTCTCCACACCTAATGTGTCTGGGTTTACCCAAATACAGCTATGGTCCCCTGGCTTCTGGTTACCTACCCACTAGGCTTCTCTGCCACAGGCCTGGCCGCTTCCCTCCCTATCTGCTCCGCCTTGGGTGGGCAGAGCTTCGTTCGGTCCCTCCCACCTTCTGAACAGGCCTCCTGTCTTAGCTGCTTTGCCGTGGGTGGGCGGAGCTTCGGCTCCTCCCGGCGTCAGAGCAGGCCTCCCGTCCTAGCTGCTTTGCCGTGGTTGGGCGGAGCTTCTGCCCCTCCCGCCAGCGTCTGCTTCCCTCCCCAACTGCTCTGCCTGCCCACTTTCCGCTCCCACTCAAGCGGCTGCTGATCTCCCGCTGAGCGCCCTTTTTCTACGTCTCGGAAAAAAAAAAAAAAAAGCCATAAGACTTCAACTATTCTGCAAAATTTCCTAAATAGTTATAAGGTCTTCCTGAGGTATGGGAAGCCCAGTTGGCTAGTGGGCAATCGCCATGTGGCCTTTGAGTTTGCCTGCTGTGTGTTGGGATTGATCTTACCAGTCGCCTCTCCAAATGGGAGTTCCCGAATCCCGGATTTAGTGGCTTCCGTGTCTGCGAGAGATGGGGGAAAGCCTTGCCCTGGGACTTTTAACAGTCCCTTGGGAGCTGTGCGTGTTCCCGGAGGGGCCAGACCCTCCGGTTTTTGCACAGTGTCCCACAACTCTGTGTTCTCTATGGCTCTTCTCTCCCACATTCAAAATGCGTCCGTTCAGTTCGCCGCCATCTTCCGCCCCTGGACTAGATTTTTATACAATCCCAAATGCCCTTAATTTTAGCTCTTTCTCCTCAATAGCTATCTTTCTAAATGAAGTTCCACTCTAGGATTTAGAAGGAAACTATTCTTCTACTTTAAGGCCCTATCATCTTATCTATGATATAATGAACTGTTCCCTCTTAATGTCCTCATAACTCCAGACTTGATCATGGTTTCTACAAGGTCATGTTACCTAGCAAAGCACATTTATGTAGGGTAATTTTATGTCAGCTCCTTTCTTAAGCCAACAACCTGCTGATAAATCTTTTTATTTCTAACAAATGTCACTTAGAATGTTGTCATTATGACAAAATACATGACATAAATAGCTTAAGAGGAATTAGGCTTTTCTGGGATGTATCATAGGTTACAGTTCATGATTTCTGGTTTTGTTATTTATGGGTCTGCGTTTAGGCAAAGCATCATGGTGGAAGCATCATGGATTTGGTGTAGCATAGCTTTTTATCTCATCATGGCTAGGAAGCAGAGAGAATAAAAAATTATGAATTCTGGATACCATGATCGAGTAACCTAATGCCTTAAAGTTGGCTGTACATCCAAATATAACCACCACCTCTCAATACTGCCATCAAAACTTGAATACAACAGGGGATTAATCCACTGGTTGCATTAGGGCTTCTTTGCCCCATCACCCTGCAATGAATGGCTTTAAAAGCCTGCAACACATGAGCCTCTTGGGGATAAATATGATGCTAAGATAAAACAATTTCCAGCAAGAAGCTCCCTGCATAATAGAAGCTGCAAAAGTGAAGGAAATAGATGAACTTACAACAATGAGTCAACCATAGTGATTATTTAGTTAGAAGAAGAGATGTCATTGAGACACTACGTTTCTACGCTATATTCTTTGACAATATTTACTAGTTCAATATTCATGTTAGTAGAAGGACAACTTGACTAAAAGACAAAATTTTTCTAGAGTATCAGAGAATTAGTTCTGTATATAAAGTGATATTTTAAAATTTTATCTTAATACCATATTATTTGTAAAATTGAGCAATCACAAAATCCAGATAATTGAAGATCAAATTTCTTTAAATAAATTTTATCAACACAAGATAGACTAAACAATAAGTCTAGCATTTGAAAAAAAAAAGTCAAAGAACTCATCCTTTAGATTCCAGATGGACAATGAAGCCACCGCTGCTTCTGGGTGAAGAATGAGGGTGTCTTCTTTCTGATAACTGAGGGTTGCATACGACACCTTCAGTGGCTCTCTATCCATAACAAGAAGTGGCCAAATGTGATTCTGAGCTAGGCACAGTGGAGAGAGGGCAGCAAAACTCAATGGTAGAATGATTTAATAGTGCCCTTCTTAGAACCACCCAAAAGGTGCAAAAAACCAGAGGCAAGCTTGCTCTTCTTCAGAATAAAATCCACTTCTCTTAATGTGTATAATTTGTCCTGAATTTAGGACACCATTTTCCTTCAAAAATATAGATCTGGACCCTTTAAAAGAGCCACATTCATCTGAGTTAACAGATATTTCAAAACGGAATGCTGATTCTGGACTCAACATCACAATGTTGCAGAGCTCTCTGTGCTGCTGATAAATCCCTTTCCCATCTCTGACTAAATAATTGAGATTTGGGGAAATAGGCTTTTGGGTTAAAGTGAGTGAGTGCTTTCATAGTTTATAGATTTGCATATTATCTACCATACTCGCCAATGCTTTTTACATTAAGTCATGGAAACAAATAACCAAAACTTAAAGATCAAGCTTTTTTGATACTAATCTAATTGACAACTAACAAATATTAATTTACAAGTATAGTTAATTTTCTTCTTTTTATTACATTCATTTATCTTGTGCATTCAATTAGTGATGATAAACCAAAAGTTTTTTAAATATGTATTTACTTATGTATGTTATATGTATAAGTACAGTATCTGTATAGATGCCTGCATACCAGAAGAAGGCATTAGACCCAATTATAAAAGATTGTAAGCCACCATGTGTTTACTGGGAATTGAACTCAAGACCTCTGGAAGAGCAGCCAGTACTCTTAACCACTAACCAATCTCTCCAATCCCACCATAAAGTTTTGACGGTTATGTAAGTAAAGGACATAGACATAACTCACCATGAGGCTAGTTTTAGAGTCAAGAATTAAGGTTTGCTTATCTTTGGCTACATTGAAGCATCCATGAGATAAAACATGTAGACAGATGCATGTGGTATGGATGTACTGTTAGCTGGCAGAAAGAATGTCCAGGTACAATGCTAGGCTAACCTACCATTTCCCAGTTAAACTTGAAGATGGTAGCAGTGAAAAAGGATTGACACTTTGATCCAAATTCATGAAAGGAAACAAATAATTCACAAAAATATAGTTCAAGTTCAATACATTTTTTCTTTTCCAGAATTTGTAATTTTTTAAAAGGATTTGATTAATGTTATTATCATGTATCACACTTTCAGTCAAGACTAGAAATAAGAACTCAATCACATTAATAGCGTTGAACTGGGAAAGAGATCAATATTGATGCTCTGCAACAAAACACTAAGTCAGGTAGTTCTTACCGTCACTCTGAATGAAGCTTGGCTGCTAGAGAAATCAATAAAAGGAAAGAACACCAGCAGAACAACTGGCAAGGTGTGCTTGGGTTTATTCATAGAGCAACTGCTAAGGGTACAGGGAGTAAAACAGCAACCTTTCATGGCTAGGAGGGTTCTGAGTCTTGCTGAGTCTATTAAAAGGCACAAGTGCTTTGATAACAATGATTTAATCTTGAATAAACCCAGATGCTCCAAAGCCAGCACATATCACAAAGACAGAAGAGATAGGAGAAGCACAGAGAAGGGTTTTACAAGTAGTGCCAGACTACTTTGGCTAAAAGTCCAGCCATGGCAGTCTCTGCAAAGCTAAGGTTCTTCTATGAACTAACACTTATGCTGAGATAGCTGTGAGGGATGAGAAGTAATTTGTGCCGTGCATTAAAAGGGAACAATGCAATTATTTAATAATAGAAATTATCCATATTGCCTTGCACCATATACTCTTTAGCTATGATAACCTAAATGTAAAGTCTCTAATGGATCTCAAGATCAAATAAAACTAAGCCATTCCTTCATTAAAATTTAAAATTTAAAAAAGCCTTCATTACAATTTAAAAAAGGATTGACATTTGAATCCAAATTCATGAAAGGAAACAAATAATTCACAAAAATACAGTTTAAGTTCAATACATTTTTGTCTTTTCCAGAATTTGTAACTTTGTTTTAAAGGATTTGATTGTTATTATCATGTATCATGCTTTCAGTCAAGACTAGAAAGCCAAATGAAATGCAACTACGCCTTGTCTTTTAGAAATAATCATAACATGAAATTTATTTTTTGAATATTTTGTGTGCTAATTATAAAGTAATTCAAAGTCACAGATAGTAAGAGAACATGCCGTATAGAAACATGTTTCTATACTTAGAAAGATGCCCTTAAAAAGGGCATCTCTGCCAAAATTAGTATGCTTCTTATTTTCATATCTTTTTACGTGTATGTGGGTATTGAAATAGTTATGTCAATGTGATGGTTCACTTTATTATCAACTTGACACAATCTAGAATCACTTAAGAAGAGAGTTGTAATGAAATTCTATTATAGCTTAATCAGTATATCTAGTGCAAACATTAGAATAAAATACTTGTTTTTCACTGTATCTAGGGTAGACGTCAGAATGGATAGTTGTTTTGTAGAAATACTTTGAACCTGAAGAAATTATAGAAAACAGTGATTATTTTCTGAAAGAGCTTTGCAGCTTTTGCATGACTTTAGTAACAAAATAGTCCTGACACACCTGCAATGTCTTGCAATATTGAGTATTGCAAACAGTGCATAATAAGAACTAAAGATGCAGGAGCATGATGTTTTCCTTCAGGAAACAGATAGATTAGATTGGGGGCTTTTAAAGGAGAAACTTGTTTTATCCAAAAAGCAACTTTTGGGTAAGAATCAATAAATATGCTTCTGCGTGGCTGTTCAAGGTTTAGTTCATCCGGACGGTTCCTTCCTGCTGCCTCAGAGCCTGAATTACATTCTGGAGTGACCCTCTTTCTTTGATTGACCCATATAAATGAGAACACTGACAGAGTGTCTCAAGGAGACATTGTCTTCATTGGACAGCTCTGTGGGCATGTCTATGGGGGCTTATTAATTAAGCTAATTGATGTGTGAGGTCATGAGCCACTGTGGGTGGTTCCATACCCTAGGCGGGGTTCCTGAACGTTATGAGTGGAGAGTTCAGCTGAGCACAAGCAAACAAGCCAGCCAGCATGTGTGTGTTCATTTCTCTGCTCTTACCTATGCATGTATGTGAGCAGATGAGGCTGCAGTGACTTTTCCACAGTGATGCCCTTTTTCTCTGAAATCACTTTTTGTCAGAATATTTCATCACAGCACCAGTAATGAAATTAGAACAATCATGATGTCATGATCATATTATATATATGGTTTCAATTAATTATATTTCAAATTTTATAAATTATATCTTTAAATCATCAATAGAATTGTCATAAATAAATTTGATAGTGTTTTCTACAATTCTTTTTCTTCCTAGTGGTCATTCTGTTGGTACAATTATTCATAGTATATTGTTTATACAAATATATAATTTTTATAATCATACGGCTTATAAGGAACATATATTCTATAGTGAAAATACTTGAACAATTTCCCATTGGTCATTTAATTAATTTCCCATTAATTTGGATACTCTCAGATTTTCATTATTTAAAACAATGCTGTTCATAAAGCTGTATGTTACTGTGGGATAGCTTTGGTTTTAAATCTCTATATAATGTGTGCAGTACATTATTTTTATCTGAAGAGTACTTTCCAACTGGCCACCTATGCATTTATGGAATCCTGATAGTGATATAGGAGAATGTTTTTCATACTCTGACTAGCTGTAAATTCAGTGACTGACTGAAATGCCTACAATTCACTCTTGATTTATTGGAAGCATATGAAAGTCAGTCTTGAATTCTAACTTGACTGAAAAGAGATTTTTAGTAGAGTACTTATCTGGGTGTATCTGTGAGGAGTTTTCTAGAGGCATAGTGACTAGGAGGAAAAGACTCCTCATGAAAGTGGGGTTTGTACCATGCCCCACACTCTCATAATTAATTGAAACTCCCTAAATTATAAGCAAAAATTGAGCCCCCCTGCTTTAAGTTGTTCATAACAGACATTCTATCATTGAGATGAAGATAACTAACCAACACAGTTTCCCTTCCTTCTCCTACAGCCAACTGTACTTCTTTAAAAAAATGCTTCTTCACATGATATGCTGTTTTATGTGTCATAAGTTTTTAATTAAAGTAACAGTTGACCTATTAAACCTTAAGAACACATTGAAAATATCTTCTCATAATATTCATTTGTGTATTACTTGCTTTATGATGACACAGGTTAAGAGATGTACTGATAAATGGGCATAATGATAAGTCACTAGGAGTAGATTTAATACTATGTCAATTTAGCAGCACAATCGTGGTAGGTTCTATTTTTGAGCCTATGTACTATCTAACCATAGGTTCATAGCCCAGTAATGGTGCCAGGTATGGGTTGTACTATGTAGAATGAGACTTGAAACCAATTTTTAAAACATTATTGGTTTCTCCCATGATGTCATGCCACTATTATACTGACTGGCATGTCTTGCCAGGCAAGTCATTGTTTTAATTTTCAAGCTTCACAGATGAATATTCCTCCTTTGGCATCAAGCATAGCACACTCCAAGACTATGAAAGCTAACCAGTAGGGACAATGCTTGTAGTTCACTACCTTTTTAGTTTCACCATGTTCTATGATTCAAGGACATGGTATCATCAGCAACAGGGTGCTACTATCAAGTTCTAGAGGGTAATGGAGAACACTGGAAATATCTTGTATTATTTGGGGCCAAGTGACCTCAGTGGTATACAACTTCAAAAGAAGGAACTCTTTCGTGGCACTGTCTGGGGTTTTCATTTATTATTATTTGATGTCTAGTAGGGAAAATGTTGCCCTGCTGTAAGATTCCTCATGTGTGTGTGTGTGTGTGTGTGTGTGTGTGTGTGTGAAGGCTTCTATGTGACTTTTTCAAAAGGTCTTTAGTGATATTGACTACTCAGTCTACTCCTTCATATTCTTTACCCTCCTTTCTTCCATCCAAATTTAAACTTTCTTATTCTATTATTCCCTTGTAATCCTCCACACCATTGTTTTCCATTTCCCCTCCCTTGAATATCCACCCTGTGGTCCATTAGTAATTTTCTGATCTTTATGGAGATTACAAATGAAGCACACACATCTGAATATTCAAATATGGTATATACAAGTGACAGAAAATATTTATCTTTATGAGTCTGGGTTACCCTACACAGACTGGTCTTTTTCCAGTTTTATTCAGTTACCTATAAATTTTATAATTTCATTTATCTTAATAGCTGAGTAATGTTCCTTTGTGCCAATGCATCACATTTTCATTAATATATTAATCAATTGATGGATATTTAGGATATTTCTATATCCTGGCTATTATGAATAAAGCATCAGTGAGTAGGTATCTCTATAGTATGTAATGCTTTAGGTATGTGCCCAAGAGTGGTATAGCTGCATCACATGGCAGATCTATTTTCAGCTTTTTGAGGAACCTCCTCACTGGTTTACATGGTGGCTACATGACTTTGCATTCCCACCAGCTATGAAAAAAAATGTTCCTCTTTCTCCAAATTGACCCAGCACTTGTCATCAATTTTTTTTAATTAGTCATTCTGACTAGGTAAGATGAAATCTCAGAGTAGTTTTAATTTTAATTTCCCAGATGGCTAAGGGTGTTGAATATTTTAAAGAAAGTGTCTCAGCCATTTTCTTTTCTTCTTTTGAGAATTCTTTGTTTAGTTCCATGCCCCATTTTAAAAACTGGGTTGTTTGTTTTCTGTAAGTTTAGGTTTTTGAGTTCCTAGTAGATGTCTGAACTTAGAATCTCTAATCATCTTTCACCGATATGGAAATGTGGGAATTGTATCTTTGCAAAAAAAAAAAAAAAGGGATCCTACTTCTCATATGGTTAACCCACAATTCCAGGACCATGCATTTTTTTTCACATTAATAGTGCCACTTTAGTTATAAGTGAAAATTTTCTAAATGCGTATCTTTGACCTCTTCTGTAGTACTCTGACTAGACAACACTGACGTAATTGTTGTAGCCCGAGTTGTCATCTGAGACAGCAACAGCCCAGTATTGCTTCCTCTTCATCAGTGATTCCTTTTCTTGGTCTTTAACTGTAGTTGGGGGGATATTCAAGCTATATTTTTTGAAAACTAAGCTATTTTAAATATGCTTTCATTATCTCTCCCATTCTCTTTTCTTCATATTTCACTCTTTTTAGAAACGTCTGGATGAAGGATGTCAGAATCCCTAGATCTGTACATCATTGCTTTGTCTTTTTTTGTCTCTGTTTTGATAATTTAGTTGTGATTATTTTTTTTAATTTGCATTTTACTCTGTTGAAAATACCCCAAACTGATTTCTCAACTGTTCTTTCATTTCCTGTTCTTTCATTTAGTGACACAATAATTTCATTCTTTTAGCAATCTTGTGTGTCATGGGTGACCTACTGTTTCGAATCTTTCAGAAGTTAGTAGTAGCTATTTTCAAGTGTTCCTTTGTGACTTGGGGCATTAGCACTTCTCCTTATAATTTTCATTAGCTCTCTTTTATGTTGCTGATTTTCTTCAAAGAGTCACTGAATATTTATTGTCTATATGATTCTTTGATATTTTAGACTGTAGTTTGTAGTAGAATAATGTTTCTGTGTTTAAATGAAAGTGTGTGTTTACTTGGAAGTTTACACCAATTCAGAAAATAAGAGTCTCCCCTCTCTCTTCCTCTCTCTCTCTCTCTCTCTCTCTCTCTCTCTCTCTCTCTCTCTCTCTCTCTCTCTGTGTGTGTGTGTGTGTGTGTGTGTGTGTGTTTCTTCAGGGAATGCTTGTTACTTTTTCAGGGCAGGGCATTTGCTTCCCTGACTGTACTATGGCAGCTAGTATACAATCTTGTTTTTCCAGCTTTACTTTCTCTTTTAAAAGAGCATCACTATGGTCACCACTCACAGTCAGCTGTTGAGTATCAGCTTCCATAAGTAGAAAAAAAAGTAGAGTCTCACCTCTCTCATCTATCCTTGTCCCCATTGTCTATATCTAACCATGGTTTGATGACATTTCCTTTCATCTGATGTGTTTAAATTGTATCTCAAAATTTTTTATATTTTTCTTCTTGATAATATAAGAAACATAATCAAGATACAAAAAAGAAATTTCTGTAGTCATTCAATGATGTTCTCTAAATAAATGAATCATATTAAAAAAACACATACAGACCCAGAAATAAATCCACACACCTATGGTCACTTAATTTTTGACAATGAAGTCAAAACCGTACAATGGAAAAATAAAAGCATCTTCAAAAAATGGTGCTGGTCTAACTGGATTTCAACATGTAAAAGAGTGCCAATAGACCCATATTTATCACCTTGCACAAAACTGAAGTCCAAGTGGATCAAAGACCTTAACATAAAACTGGACACACTAAATCTAATAGAAGAGAAAGTGAGGAAAAGCCTCTAACTCATTAGCACAGGTGACAACTTCCTGAACAGAAAACGAATAGCTCAGGCTCTAAGACCAATAATCAATAAATGGGACTTTATGAAGCTGAAACATTTCTGTAAGGTAAAGGACCCTGTCATTAAAACAAAATGGAAACCTACAGATTGGGAAAAGATTTTCACCAACCCCACATCCAACAGAGGGCTAATATCCAAAATTTATAAAGATCTCAAGAAATTAAACACCAAGAAACCAAATAATCCAATCAGAAAATGGGGAACAGAGCTAAACAGAGAATTCACAAAGGAGGAATCCCTAATGGCCAAGAGACTCTTAAAGAAATGCTGAATACCCTTAATCATCAGAGAAATGCAACTCAAGATGACTCTGAGATTCCATCTCACACCTGTCAGAAAGGCTAAAATCAAAAACTTAAATGACAGCACATACTGGCGAGGTTGTGGAGAAAAGGGATCACTCCTTCATTGCTGTTGGGAGTGCAAGCTGGTGCAATCACTGTGGAAATCAGTCTGGTGATATCTTAGAAAACTTGGACTAGCTCTACCTCAAGACCCAGCCGTACCACTTCTGGGTATACATCCAAATGATTCCTTACCAAACCACAAGGACGTTTCCTCATTTATGTTCATAGCAGCTTTATTTGTAATAGCTAGAAACTGGAAACAACCCAGATGTTCCTCAACTGAAGAATGGATAAAAAAAAAAACTGTGGTACATCTACACAATGGAATACTACTCAGCCATCAGAAGAAACAAAATCATGCAATTTGCAACCAAATGGATAGAACAGAGAAGCTCATCCTGAGTGAGCTAACCAAGACTCAGAAGGATGCACATGGCATCTATTTTCTTATAATCGGATTTTAGCCATATAATACAGGATAACTGTATTACAACCAATGCACCAAAGGGAACAGGAACATAGACTTTTTTTTCTGTCAGTGAGACCCTTTGCCCTAGTGGTGCTGCCTTGTAGGTCCCCAGTGTATGAAGAGGCTCTTGGCTCTCATAAGACTGCTGAACTGGGGGTAGGGGACTGTTATGTAGGGACACTCCACTCCAGAGGAGTGTGATGGAAGGGATGGGGGTAGAGGGTGGGTGGGTGGGACTGGGAGGGGTGGAAAGAGGGTACTATGATGGAGATGTAACCCGAAGTGATAAATAAATATTTAAAAAAAACACTCAAATGACAGCACATGCTGGAGAGTTTATGGGGAAAGGAGAACACTCCTCCATTGCTGGTGGGAGTGCAAACTTGTAGAACCACTATGGAAATCAGTCTGACAATATCTTAGAAAACTTGGAATAGCTCTCCCTCAAGACTCGGCCATAACACTCTTGGGCATACGTCCAAAAAAATTCCTCACCAAACCACAGGAACATCTCCTCAAGTATGTTCATAGCAGCTTTATTTGTAATAGCTAGAAACTGGAAACAACCCAGATGTCCCTAAACCAAAGAATGAATCAAAAAACAAAACAAAACTGTGGTACACTTACACAATAAAATACCACTCAGCTATCAGAAAAAAAGCAGATCATGCGATTTGGTCCCAAATGGATGAAGCTAGAAAAGCTCATCCTGAGTGAGCTAACCCAGACCCAGAATGATGCACATGGCCTGTGTTCACTTATAACTGGATTTTAGCCATATAGTACAGGATAACTATCTTACAACCAACAGACTGAAAGGAACAGGAACATAGACTTTGTTGTTTGTTAGTGGGACACTTTGCCCTAGTAGAGCTACCATGTAGGCACTCAGTGCAAGAGGAAGTTCTTATCCCTCATATGACTGATGAACTGAGATGGGCTGATATATAGAGCACCCTCTACTGGAGGAGTAGGAAAGATGGGAGAAGGGGTAGAGAGTGGGAAAGTAGGACTGAGAAGGTTGGAGGGAGGGGACTGTGATGGAGATATAACTTGATGTATAAATAAATGTAATAAAAAATAACACACACAATTTTCTAAGTGATAGTTGAGTGTTCTGCCTTAAACAAGACTTTTATAGCATTCCTTATGAGGCTCATGGAACTTTGCAGAAAAGGCAATGGAAAGACTACAAGAGCTTTAAAGGTAAAGAAAAGGATGTTTGAGCATTATCTTCTGGTGTGTTTAAATGAAAGTTTGTGTATCCTTGGAAGTTTATACCAATTCAGAAAATAAGAGTCCCCCCTCTCTTTTTCTTTGTGTGTGTGTGTGTGTGTGTGTGTGTGTGTGTGTGTGTATTTTTTCAGGGAATACCTTTTATGTACTTTCTCAGGGCAGGGACATTTACACACAGCCACAGCAAACACACACCCTTGTATGGGAGTCATTGTCTTCATTTGTCTGCCATTAGTGACCTAACCACTCTCCAATCAATAGTCCCAATCTTATGGCCAAAATGATGGTCCTGATCAAATCAAATAAGCCACACAACAAAATCAAAAGTAATGGATTTGGGCAAGGCATACATAGGGAGGAAAAAGAGAGATTGATAGAGTGGTGCTTAGCTAATTAACCTATCTAATTGCATTTTTGACCTGAGTGCTTAGAAAAAGGATCTGCCTCAGACAATACTTTAACAAATTATTTTAGATTTTGATATGAGCTTGGGAAAATGCTTCCCCTCTTTCATTGCATTTTCAAATCAAAACAAAAACAAGCAATTACAATTTATGGTTGTGAAGAGGTAGGAAACTAGGGGAGTCTTTCTTTATTATGGGTTCTTTCTAAGCACAAATCACTATAATTGCTTTTGGAATAAACACAAATATGACTCAGCAGTTTTATCAGCTATTGTTTTGACTTCAAAGATTTAATGTGTAGTGCTGTGAGAATCATAAACACCTATAGAACTAACTCACTGAGGAAATGATAACACAAAATAGTTTTCACTGCTTGTGCCAAGGGCTTTTCTATAGTTATTAGAAATAATAGTACCCACTGTGGGCCTGTGCCTAAGACTCAGTCAGGACACCTGAGGAAGAAGACATTGTTGCCAATTAATAAATTATTTGGTGTAATTATGAAGGTTTAATTGTGATTGATTGTATTGGCAGAAGATGGATATTGTGGCTTGACTTTGTTTCATGCTAACTGTGAAAGACAGAATCAAGGGGCTTCTAGGGAAATGTCAGAATCAGAAAGCAGCTGGGGAGATTTTTGTTTGAAAAGAAAAATAATCTCTCCATTAAGATTCATGAACCAAATTGTTTGGTGTTTGACATATTTTATTTTGTATGGCCTTCTTTTGCCAACCATAATTTCCCCCTCCCCATCAATAGGCCATTGTGGCCAATGTACAATGTGAAATCAAATTTTCAATTTCAAGGCATTGCTTAGTGAAAAGGGTTTGTGTCTCTTCCTAATTAAAAAGGAACTAAAACAGGAAGAGAGAGCCCATGGTGATTTGCGCTTGAAATTCATCTTATATGTCCAGATTTCCATGGGAAATATAGCAATATCTGCAATGTTTCTTTAGCCAATCATGCATGCTCATTTAAGCAACACTTCTTTCAAATATTAAAAAGCTCATCTAGCGAGGAACAGATCCAAAATCTATTATATTTCTATACTTCATTTTTTTCCTTCTTAAGATAATTAAGACATGTGCCAGTTTTTACTGTTATTTTGTTTTGTATTATATGAGATCAGAACATCTTGACTTTATTATATTGTCAACTAACAGATTAACTTGCAGAATGCTCTACATGTGCTGTTAAAGTTAATAAGTTAAAATGTCATGCCATTCGTCCTGGAGATTTTATCATTATTTCAAACCTTTATAATTGGCAAGTCAGTAAACCAAACTCTCTCCTCTTTGGGCAAAGAATGAAGGCTATACCCTATAGAAAATCTGCATGTGTGAGTTCAGTCCCACTTCACACTTGCTAAGCCATGTTTGTGAGTCACTAAACTACAGTTAGTTTATTTTTTGAAATAGACATCTTTGTGTCCTCAGTATATTCTTTCTCAATTAAACTTTATGCTTTGTGTCTCATAATATGTTTGACAAAAATAACAGTTCAGTGCAAAAGAACTTCATGGGAATTGTGTTAGTAGGGATAGAAAACCAAGCATTGTTAATGTAGGGGTAAAATCAATGCCAGGCAAAGTAGTAACTGATGTTAAACTCTGCTGCTTAGAAGACAAACTTAACAAGAAATTTTAAAAGCACCTAGGTTCAAGTACTTTTAAGTAGAACACTTGAAATGAGAAGAATCCAATTCTAGTAGAAACTTAATCTCTTCACTTGTTTCTCAGATTCCCTGGGAACTCTTGCAGTTACTAGAGCTGCTTGACTGTGTTGTATCAAATGGGATAAATCTTGCTCACAGTCCCTGTGTGTGTGTGTGTGTGTGTGTGTGTGTGTGTGTTTGTGTGTGTTTTAAGGATGCATTTATTTTTATTTATTATGTATATATGTATGGCTGTGTGAATTTATAGATGCCACATGTGCTCAGGAGGTTTCAGAGGCGAGCAGAGGCCTCAGATTCCCTGGAACTGGAGTTACAGCAATGTAGGCACTGGGAACTGAGCTTATATTTTCTGAAAGAGTGATAAATGCTCTTAACTGCCAAGCCATTTTCCAAACCCCATTGGTCTGTATATTTTGAATCTTGTATAGATGACTTATGATACCAAATGCAATGTAGATACTATGCAAAGAGCAATGCAGGTATGAAGAGGGACAGAAAAGTCTGCAAGAGTCCTGAGCAGATACAATTTTATTTTGGATCTATGATGTTAAATCTGCAAAGATGGAAGGAAATAATGTGCCATATTGTAGGAGCATGAGTTTATAAGATTGGAATGGATTCCTACATCCACTTAATCCAGTATCCACTGAATATGTCACTCATGCTAGATTACCTTGGACAAGAGACAGTTTAGTCTCAACTACAATCTTACTCGTGGCACAAATGTCACAAACAGCATTTACTTGCTTGAAAAATTTTCCAGATTCTGTTTCTTCATAAATTTACACACATATATACTCATTTTGCCCTTTGAGAAAAGAGAAAAAATATCAAATAAACCTCAATGAGTAGTCCTCAAGAGCCTTCTGTCCTCTCTGCAGAATCAAAGGCATTACACACATCCCTCAGCCCTTGCTGTTGAATATGATCCTTTTTGTGCACAGAGAGTGAGAGTGAGAAAGAGAGAGAGAGAGAGAGAAAGAGAGAGAGAGAGAGAGAGAGAGAGAGAGAGAGAGAGAGAGGACTGGTACTAGGTTGATTCTGACCATAGGCATTTCAAGAATCATGGGAACCATCTAAACTTCAGCAGAAATAACCAATACACTTCACTCTTTGGTAGAAATAACCAATACACTTCACTTGCTAAAACAGGACTAACAAATGATCAAATATGGACTCATTTGTAGATCAAATAATCCTTATTTATAGACTCACTTCCATCTCTGCCTCTGATGTCACATGTCATTTCCTCTGACACTGTTCCTAATTCTATTTCTTTGGAAATTGATTTTTTTAAGGAACTCTCTTAATCCAGTGTGACCTCACCTTGAATTGATGATATTTGTAAAGACCACACATAAAAGACTACAGTAAATAACACCAGAGGTTTTAATTTCAACATAACTTTCAGGGAAACACAATTTCATATTCAGCTTGCACTGTATTAGCTTTCTGTTGCTTTAACAAAATATGGAAGACAAGCAAATTAAAGAGAAAAGACTGAATTTTGTTCATGTTTTCAGAGCTTTCAGTCCAATAATGCACAGTTGTAATATTTAGTGTGTGTGTTGTCTAGTATATGACATATGTGATATCTAATGTGTATATGATGGATAATGTATATCTAATGTATAGTGTGTGATGAGATGTGTAGTATGTGTATATGATGTATATTATATGTATGTATTGCAATGTATGTTATCTATGATGTGTTACTGTTGTATAAATATATAGTTTATATATTATGATGTCCTATGTTTGTGCTGTCTAATGTGTGTGTTATATAATGCATTTTTATGATGTATAGTGTATGTGTATGATGGAGTGTGTGCTGTCTATGGAGTATAATGTGTGTACATAATGGAAAGGAAGGTTTAATTTGTGTAAACAAACATTTCTTGGCTATTGGAAAGATAAATTGTAGAGTGGGGGAGACAGAAATCAAGTGAGTCAACTCTTCCTATTTGCAGTTTTGTTTATGAAGAAATTTTCTCACTGCCACTGTGTTGTGTCATCAGTTATAAGAGATATATCTTAGCTATATTTTAATAGTCTTAAAGTCAAGATGTATCTTTAAAATGGTGATTTCTTCCACCATTGTTTGCCAGAGGGGAGGGAGCTAGGATAGTTTCTCACTGGTTTGGATGCACAAGCATGGGGAAAGTTACACATATTTTAACTGCTTCAGTTGACTTCTCTTTCTTATTGATATCACACAAACTGATTTTTATTTCTGATTTGAATGTCTTTATAAAGATTAATTTATGTCTCAGTCTTACACAATTAAATTTTGTTTCATATACATAAAACTGAAAACAGAATTGTAAAGTCTAAATAATGAGAAAAGCAACCTTTCAATGAATGCAAACATTTTTTATAGTATAGGGAAATATATCATAGCTCATTTGGGAAAATTTATTTCTTCCTAACATTTATAAAATAATGGCAGCTCTTCAATTAATCACATATTAGGGAAATGCAATAATTTATTCCCTGAAATACAGAGAAATATGAACATCTCAAACCTAGCCTTCCCTATCTTGTCTTGTAGACTAAACGTTCTGTACTGTATCATACCACTGTATTTGTAAAGTATCTCTTTGTAGTGAATGAGCAGAATCAGAGTATCAAGGAAAAATGATGACATCAGAGGTAAAATCTGAATATACTTCAGGAATCCCATCAGCATCACTATGGTTCACTCTACCATCTTCTGCAGTAACCTATGAAGCCTCATTGGAACCTTGTACTTCCCATTGTAGTCAGAAGAAAAGCTATATCTCCTGCCTGCAAATTTCATCTTCTTGTGTTAGTCTGGCATTTGGATGACCTCTTCTGTTTCATCCTTTCTCCTGGATTCAGCCACAAAAAAGCACTATCTGTTCCTCTGCTTACCCATCCCTGTGCTAGCTCTTTTCTCTGTGTAGTGGCCTCTTTCCAGGGCATTTTTGCTTCTCCCCACTGAGCTCCCAGGACAGCATTTCAGGGTAACTTTCCTAACCTTGTTAATATGATTTTATAAACAAGCTCTTCAGATCTCAAATGTTTTGTTTGTATATGTGCACAACTCTGGAATTATCCTATGTGTCTATTTGTTCATTTTTCTCCCAAAGATATAATTCCCCTGGTTGTATGGCAGTAGAGGCTCGCTGTGTTTTTGCCATTACTTTTTAACATTGCTTTATTTAATGAATAAATAAGTAAACTGTAGTTGGATGATTTAATATGAGGTAGGAAAAAAAGAACTTCAATGGGTTGGGGAGATCTACATATGTAAAACTGAAAAAGCATTTCAGAAGAAAATGAAAGCATATGAAATTTAAATAACAAGAAAAATGTTAACATACACACACAAAAAAAGAAGAGTTACAGAATCAAGCTGTGATGGTAGAGTTGGGCACAGATTGGAATTGGCTGTGTTGATCATGGTAAACAGACACTGATTTGGAGGAAACAGACAGATGGAAGAGCAGCTGGTAAGTCTTGAGATGAGGAAAGAGCACATGCTATACCACTGTCTTAGAGTTTCTATTACTACAATGAAACACCATGACCAAAAGCATGTTGGGAAGGAAAGGGTTTATGTGGCTTACACTGCCAGATCACAGTCCATCATTGGGTTAAGTCAGGACAGGAACTGAAGCAGGGCTGGAACCTGGAGGCAGCAGCTGATGCAGAGGCCATGGAGGAGTTGCTGCTTCCTGGCTTGGTTCCCCTGGCTTGCTCACCCTGCCTTCTTATAAGACCCAGGACTACCAGTGCAGGGATGGCACCACCTACAATCAGCTAAGCCCTCCCACATTTATCACTAATTGAGAAAATGCCCTACTGTTGAAAAAATATAGCTAATTAAACTATTTACCCAGTATTTATATTATATTTAATTGGTCGGCAGTGTTAATACTTAACCCACCACTATAAATAAATACACAGACACCAGGTGGATGTTAACAAGCCTAGGCCTGAATTATGCAGTCCTAGCCCATCTAAGCTAGCTCATAATTCTATTACCCAAATATAACCCCATATATACATACATCCCTTTGGACTATTATTCTCCACACTAAGCTGATGTTCCAGGCCACATGGAAGGAGCTACTTTAATCTACCCCATGGCGTGTCCTCCTTGTCTGCTCCTGGCTTCTTCTCCAGCCTTCTTCCCAAAATGCTATCTCTCTCTAAAGCCCCTAGTCCCACCTATCTCTGTCTTTGACCAATCTCCAGGCCTCAGCATTTATTTAACCAATCAGAGACAAAGTAAGTAACATACAGTAAACAGGACCAATCAACATTTAGAATGCTTAACACCACTGCATCACCCTACAGTTAGATCTCACAGATGCATTTCCTCAACTGATCCTCCTTTCTGTGTGATGACTCTAGCTTGTGTCAAGTTGACACACAAAACCAGCCAGTATAACCACCAAGCCCATACAAGGTTGAATGTGCTGTCAAACAGCTGAGCTCAGGAGTCTGGTGCTGGGAGGTGGTAGGCAAGGTGTAGATTATGCTGGTGTTTAAAAGACCTCACATCATCACATCAAGCTAATTTTTTTTTTGTTCTTAAAGTTAATATTTTCATAATAAATCTAGTTTAGAGCAAATTTCTATGAACCATAACTAACCTTTCCAATGTACCTATTCAGTTTTCTTCTCAATTCAGCAAAGTTTTTTAGTATTTGTTGATATTGCACTTCTGTTTGCTCATATCTATTGTGAAGTGGTACTTGCCTCTCCTTGTTTAGTTTTCTCTATTAAGCCTGATCATATATTTAATATTTTTTTTTGTTCTGTAACCAATGCTGATTTTAGGGGAGAAATGATGTAATTATTTTATGATCCCCAAAATAAAAGTAAAATAATAAATCAATTGAAATATATCACTCCACTGATGCAGCGGTGTTAACCATTCTAAATGTTGATTGGTCCTGTTTGCTGTATGTTACTTACTTTGTCTCTGATTGGTTAAATAAACGCTGAAGCCTGGAGATTGGTCAAAGACAGAGATAGGTGGGACTAGGGGCTTTTAGAGAGAGATAGCATTTTGGGAAGAAGAAGGCCAGAGGAGAGCCAAGAACAGACAAGGAGGACACTCCATAGGGTAGGTTAAAGAAGATCCTTCCATGTGGCCTGGAACATCGGCTTAGTGTGGAGAATAATAGTCCAAAGGGACGTATGTATATATGGGGTTATATTTGGGTAATAGAATTATGGGCTAGCTTAGATGGGCTAGGATTGCACAGCCCAGGCCTAGGCTTGTTAAGATCCACCTGATGTCTGTGTGTATTCATTTATAATGGCGGGTTAAGGATTAACACCGCCAAACCAATTAAAGATAATATAAATATTAGGCAAATCATTTAATTAGCTATTTTTTTAACACCCCACCTTCTCCATCCAACAACTCTTCCCATATGAACATATAAATGAAATGTGCTAAATTAATTAGTAGTCCTTACATGTGTATATTTTAGGTTTCCTACTTGGCACTGGATAACCATTTAGTGGACTCATCCCTGGGGAAGAGTTACTTTCCCTCTATTGGTAGTCATTAATTGCCTGAAGCTATTCATTTAGAGATGAGATTTTTCCCATCCACAATGGAATGTCAACGGGTATATGGTCATTGTGCAGGTCTTGTCTACACAACCATGTTGTTGGTATTTCATGAGTGTAGCATCCTTGATATATCTAGAAGACCCTATCTTCTAGTAAATATCCCAATACCTCTTACAATCTTTCTAACCCCTTTTCCATAACGTTCCCTGAGCTTTAGTTGTAGAAGTTGTGTAATAGGTGTATCAATTGGGGCTTAGCACCCCTTGATCAGTTGTTTTCTCCATTTTGGCCAGTTGTGGATTTCTTTAATGGCTTCTGTCTCTGCTGCGAGTGAAGTCTTTGATGAGGGTTGAGAGCTGACCTTATGTGTGGGTGTATAGTTAGAAATTATACAGGTTTAGTAAAATACGAGTAGGAGTTTCTCCAAGCTCCATGACCTCACTCGCCAGGAGTAGTTGTCTAGGTTTATAGCACCAGGCATAATTTCTCTTTGGCAGAATGGGGTTTACTCCAATTAGGTAGCTGTTGGTTTCCAGCAAGATATGAACACCTCTATTGCTCCTTTAGGGATATCTTGCTGAGTTGGTCATTGTTGTGGTTCATATGCATCACAGTTGGCTAGAACTGTTGATTGCTTTGCTCCCATGGGAGGAGTTGGGGGAGGGAAATTGTAATCAGAACATAGTGTATGAAAACAAAAAAAAATCTATTTTCAATGTTGAAAAGATGGATTTTAGTTATATCAAGGATCCAGAAAATATTTTCACATATAATTAGTGATTAATTATAGTCATGAGAGTGGGAAGTATTTCAGATATAAAAATAGCATTCACATCCTTAAGTAGCACATGACTAAGACAGTTAACAATTTAGAATGGGATGGGAGAGTCTCACAAGGCCCACCCCTAACTGGATTGATGGTTAGTTGATAGCCATCAACATTGCAGTGGCTACAAGGTAAAATTTGTTGATATGTTTGTCTGAACCAGATGCAGGTGATTCACCCTCAGTACCAAGTTGATCTTGGTGGTTTCTATGGCACAGTGTACCAATGTCCCATGATGTGAAAGTTGCATTATTCAAGTCACACAGGACCATGATGGTGTCTGTCTCTATGTCTTTTAGGTTGGATGAAGAATGTGAAATTTTGAAGTAGAAGCACAAATGAATGTCCAATTACATTTTCAAAATCTGTGAGTATGTGTGACCTATTTGGAAGATTTTATGACCTAAATTACAGTGTGAAGGAAATTCCTTGGTACTGGCATCAAACCCAAGCCTGGAAGAATTTTTTAATAGCTTCTCATCAAGCATTACACTTGGTCATTGAAGAAGTCACATGATCACATCACACATGTTGCATTAAATTGTAAAAACCAAACCAAACCAAAACAACAACAACAAAAAAAAAAAAAAAACAAAAATTTCCTCAGGTTTTATTGTGAGATGTTTACATGTAAAACAGCTAGGAATATATCTTATGTAGAATATATTAAATCTCATTTACACTATAAATATTATTTTGCCTATTGGGTAAATTGTCAATTTTGTCAGTGAAAAAAATAAATATTCAGGGAAAGGAGAGAGAGAAAGTCAGCAGTTAAGATAGCTTGATGCTCTTTCCAAATGACCAAAAGCCTGATCCTAGCACCCACATCTGAAGATGCACAACCATAACTGGCTCTGCACGATCCCATGCTTTCTTCTGAACTCTGAGAGTACCCCATCACAGGCATAAAAAAACAGACATATGTATAGACATAAATAAAAAATAAAATAAATCTTTAAAAAAGCTAAAATATTCAAGTGTTTAAAATTAATTTAATAAAGAATTTAATGAGAATATTCTGATTAGCTGAAATATAAAAGATGAGAATGCCAGAATTAAAATAACAGATTGAAATATCCATTGCAAAGTGTACTTAATTTAAACTTCAATTCCAATGAGAACAAAAGTGCATAGAATTTTGTTTGTGATTTCTGACAATTGGAAATAATTTGCAGTCATCAGTCTTATAGAATGAATGACCAGATTCTCCATTTTGTGGAGAAAATATACAATATAATATTCTCATCTCAGCCTGACAAACATCTATTTTTAGCTTAAATGTGAGTGACCATCGAATTCTAATATGTTGAGGAGGTTGTTAAATGAGTCAGTAACATTCATGAAGGAAGAGGAAATAATTGTGTGGTCCTTGAATTTACCTGGTCAAATTAAGTGAAGTAGTGTTAAAATGCTTAAATTCTGAGACCTACCTTTTCACACCACAGGTAAAGGTAATCATAACTTCCAGATTCTGTATGCGTCACATGCAATCATGATATTTTGAAAATACTATTTCAATGATAATAAGGATTTGACACATATGCTATTTCAGTTGGTAAGCATTGTGGCTCATCATCATCATCATCATCATCATTACTACCATTAATGCCATTTTATTTTACTTGTGTGTGGCTGCATGTATACCACGAGTGTGCCTGGTGCCCACAGAGGCTTTGGATGCCTTAGATATGGAGTACAGATTGTTGTGAGCCACAATGTGGGTGCTGTTCAAATGAGAAGTCAGTGCTTTTAACTGCAAAACCATCTTTTCAGCCCCTTGTAGGGATTTTTCTACAGTACAGAACATAGCTACATCATATCTGTTTTTATTTAAATAGAGAAAAAATATGTAGGTATTATTACATAAAATGCTTTGATTCATAGATATGTCCAAATAGAAGGCTCTACATTTTCCTTGACTAAATCAAGAATACAGAAAGGTTTTTTTTTTTTTTTTTGAAAATAAAGATTGATGTCCACTAAAAAGATTTCCTTAAATTGAACATATACAATCTGGTGATCCAAGAAAATATTCCACGATGCCCTATCAAATTCTCATTGGTACATGGCTTGTCACCTCATAATCCAAGAATAAAAATTTGCATTCAGATGCTTTAAAGGAAAATGGGGATTGAATTTAGGCTTGAGAATGTGAAAGGGGAGACTTTAATTTCCTTTTCATCAACATTTTATTTGTGGAAAGAAAACATTATTTGCCTGCCTCATTTCAACAGTGGTCTATAGAACAAAGGAATGAGTGTGTTGATAATAGTATAGGTTGGAGTGGGGGAAAATGTCATAATTGGAAGGAAACCTTCCTAACTGTTAGATGCAACTAACTTGGAGGCTGAATTGGATATTTTTGGAGACTGTAAAATACTTGGTGAGGTGTTCAAGTTTACAGCAGGATACCCAATGTGCTAAGGAGGTCTACAGTTGTGAACATAGTAGGTCTGCTGTTGTGAGGGTGACATGTTCCACATTTTGAGTCATTCTCAAGTCACCATGAAAGACAGAGGTGAGCAATGCTAACCTGTGGCTGTGGGAAGAGGATAGGCATGGTGGCACACACCATACAGTAGGACAGCATGGGGGTTGTATTCCACACAGAAGAACACTCTACAGGCTCCTCTTCTTTTTTGTCTCCCATACAATGAAGGGAAAGGAGACAGAGTGGAAGGAGAAGAGCAACAGAAGTTTGTAGACCTGTGTGATCAGGTGCACATTCCAAAGGAAAGCATAAGATACTTGCTCGAGAAAGGAAAGGAAAAGGAGAAAACAAATAGGAGACACTAGATGTTCCCTGAGACGTTATGTGAAATTAAAAAGTAAAAATAAATATTATATTTTATTCAAATTTACCATTCACAGATTGTTTTT
The DNA here is from genome assembly GCA_907164525.1 of Lophiomys imhausi. NCBI lineage: Eukaryota > Metazoa > Chordata > Mammalia > Rodentia > Muridae > Lophiomys > Lophiomys imhausi. The sequence goes on along the minus strand of CAJQZJ010029262.1, from coordinate 27,524 downwards.
TGAAGTTATAATCCTTACAGCTACTGAAAATGTCTAAATACTACACTTGATCTTAGCCAAAAGGCCGAGAAGCGATCATTGGGATTGTATGCTAAGCCATATAACTCTCATAATTGTGGCCTAATTATTTCTGTTGTTTTGTATTGTATTTATTGTTATAAGAGAAAGAGCCATTTGTTGGACTGAAAGGGGGAGCTGTTCGGGGGGGAAAAGATATACCTTAAACTTAAAAGAAAGAAAGAAAGAAAGAAAGGGGATGGGTGGGTTGAGGCAGAAGAGGGTGGGACTGAAGGGGGAGTAGGGAGGGGATTGCGATTGAGATGTAACTTGAAGAAATAAAAAATAAATTAAAAAAACACCCTTCATTGTAAAAAAAAAAAAGAAAGAAAACGTCTAAATAGCATGTGTTCTTCTTACTCGCTTGTTTTTCTCCCTATTCTGCAAATATTTGTCCTAAATGAAAACATGCATATAATTACATATTTTACTTTTATTAAAAAACAATGGATTTTGTATGTTTGTTTCTCTTTAACAACTTCTTTAATAAGACACTGCACTACACATGAGGTCCCAAGTGTGTCAGCTGAACATGGGGGTGAGAATGGAGACACGTTTAATGTGAACCCCATTGCTTTAGACACCTGACATAAATACAGAGTACAAACAGAACAATTCCCTCTCGATATTTTATATCTCCATTGAAGACACCATAACAGTTTTTAAACAGATTTGTTCGGTAGAGAATTTCTAAATAAATTTACAAGGACGTTTGAGTTGTCATTCTCTTACATCAGCCTTAACTGAAACACAAAAGAGGACCATGCTGGCAATCCCCATGCTAGGAATGAAGATCCATCAACTATTCCCTATCAGTGAGACACAGAGTGAAACATGGTGTCCTCAGCTGCTTATAAAACAGTTAAATACAGGATTGGAAAGGTTTTATTCTGAATTTCAATAGTGAAACAAGTGAAAAGAATTAAATCAAAACTTGTGGACAGGCTCTGAATAACCAGTTTGTTACTAAAAGAAACATACATCTGTGTAAAGCACTTTCAAAAGCTCTAAAATAATCATGTAACTATGATGTTTGTAAGATCCACAAGAAAACAGGTAAAACTCTAATTCTAGTCAGCAATGTTTTAGGAAACAACAGATACCAAGTCTGAAAGGCAGGAAATTAAATAGAGAAACAGAAGGTCTATACTTATGTGAGGCTGAACAGGGCTGCTGGAAAAACTCCTAGCACTAGGTTCTCCTTTTAGACACCTTCCTTCAAACTCAGTGGTACAAGCCAGAGGGTCAGAGGATGCTAAGCTGTCCGTCAAATGTAGTGGGTGCAGCAAGACGGATTCATGTGTCATCCACTGGTCAGACCCATAGCTAGAAGAGGCTGCCATCACTCATCTCAATGTCCTTCCCGTTACATCAGTGTCTAAACTTAAACTGAGTTAGAGCTGATTTACCTGAAAACTAGAACAGCAGAACTGGTCTTTCTAAACTGACAAAACTGAACTTATCCAACTGAACAAATGTGAACACTGGCCTATTTTAACACTTTGCTAGTTCAGGTGGAAGTCAGACTGGGCAGTCTTTGATTCTAGGAGCCAGCACTAGGTTTCTCAAATTACAGTTTTGCTTAAAAGACAGAATGTTCTGGGAATTAACCTGGGACAAATCATTCTAATCTTCCTGTTAAATGCAAATATTCATTCACAGAATTAGCTAAATAACTTCCAATATCTCTTTTAAAAATTATAGTTCAATTTCAAATTAAAGAATTTGAACAATCTGCAAAATACCCATTATAAGTCATAGCTGTTTACAGGGTACACTTGTTCCTTCATAGTGTGCCTAAACAGATCATTTCACTCTGGCATGTCCTTCAGGATCCAATGAATTGCATCTGTTATCTACACACACTCCCAGCTGGCAAGGGAGCCAATGCACTGAACGACTTTGAATGATGCAAGTTCAAACACAGGAAATGATCAGAGGTGGGGAATGGCACATAACTGCAAATACACGGAAGCAGCAGACCAGCCATTCTTTAACCTGTATGAGCTGCCAATAAAATCATGTGCACGATTTAATGAATGAGTCTGCTCTCATTTAACAAACCTGCCACTGAGCGGAGAAGGGGTAGGGATTACTCTTGCAACACTAACTGATCAATTCATTTTTATAATAAGGCAAATAATAAGGAAAATTAGAACAGAATTTCTAGAACCATTTATCCTGTGATGTAAAAATCAAAGCACCACTTTATTAAATGAGTTATTTTACACAATATGAACATCAATATAATTACAAATGTAAAAAACATTTATAACAAGAATGGACTGATTTTTCAGATTTCCAAATCAGAGTCAACTGTACATTTACACAGAATTGTCTTTGCATGAAGCCCAAAGGGAACAGCATAAAAATGAGTGTTTCTGTAGCCCCTTTATTTCTGCTGATCAACAGTTTGTTTAAAAAGTAGCTGTAGATTGTTTGTTACCTGAGGCCTGAGACAGTCAAAGGTGTCATGAATTCACCTGTAAACAACTTTATGCCTGAACATCAGCCAATTCTGGAGGAAGTGGAGTCTTAGCGTGCTTGTTCTCACAGTTTTGCTTGAAGGGCTTGGGGTCTGGCATTTGTGTCCTACAGACTGTGCAGGTATATATTAGGGCAGCTTTGGCAGCGGCCTTCTGGTCATGACCTTGTTTCTTCTTTTGCCCAGACTGCTTTTTGGCATTTTTCTGCTGAACCTGAATCTTCTGCTGTCCATGAGCCATATCCGGGCCAGGCGGGTCTGGTGTCCAAGAGACCACGCAGCGTGAGAGGAGCTGGGCGTAAGTAGCAGGGAAGGAAGGGTCCAGCCCCGCACCACTTGGGGCCTCCACCACCCAATGAGGAAGGACCAAGCAGAGCCGGGAGCACCACAGCCGTGTCTGTTTGTGCTGCCTTGTAGGCCCCCAGTGTATGAGGAGGCTCTTGGCTCTCAAATGACTGCTGAACTGGGGTGGGGGACTGTTATGCAGGGACACTCCACTCAGGAGGAGTGGGATGGAAGGGATAGGGGGTAGAGGGTGGGAGGGAGGGACTGGGAAGGGGAGAAAGAGGACACTGTGATGGAGATGTAACCTGAAGCAATAAATAAATAAATGTATTAAAAAAAATCAATGTGTATGTGTAAGTGTGGGTGGGTGTGGGCATAATGTGTGTGCAGTACCAAGGGCAAACAGAAGATGGCACCAGCTCACACAGAGTCATGTTTTGTTGAGACCAGAACCAGGTCTTGTGGCAGTGGGGATCACTTTTACCCATTGAGCCTTCTCCTATCAGCTAGTAAGTTATACTAACCTTCCCTACTTGCTTTGTCACCTTAAGACATCAAGATAAACAATTAAAAATTTAACTTTGGAGACAAAGAAATCCATGCACTATGAAATATTGAATATTAGGGTGAATTTTGAGCAGCCAAATATTTTGCCCCTTTAGGTGATAAATGTATTAATGTACTTTTCTTAGTGGTGTAGAACTCAGTATTTAACTTGGAAATGCTAAATCTCATAACTTATACATAGCTTTATAAAATTAATATAATTTTCCATGAAATTCTTCCAACTGACTCATTACTATACACAGATGGAATCCTGTGAAGTGACTTTGACATAAACTTTCTTCTACTATGTTTCTTATCAATGGAATCAATTGAAGTTAGTTAATTACATATTTTATATATAGCAGTGACTTTTGTTGCTATATATAATGACATTTTTATACATGTATGTAATATATTTTGATCATATTATACTTCTCTTTTTTCCCTCTTATTCTCATTTGTCACTTTCTTTATTCCCAACTGATGAGTCTCCAGTCTACTTTCATACATACATATGTTGCTTAGTGTGTACATAAATGTATTGTATAGTTTTACCATAGTATATATTATATAAATTATATTATGCATTATGATACATTATGTATATATTATATCACAGTGCATGCATATATATATATATATATATATATGTATACATACATATAGATGTATGTGTATATATATAGTTTCTGGGAACCTAAAAAGTTTAATTTGGATTGCTTGCATAAGCATGTGTGCAGACTTATTTACAGGAACATGAGCACCTAATCAGCAGCTATACAACTGAAAAACAACCAAATTTGTCCCTTCCCCCAAGCAACCATTAATTGCCCATAGATTTTCAGGAATGGGTGAGGACTAATGAATCTCCCCAGCCACCCAGCAGCCTTTGTTATCTATGAGCCCTCAGAAGGGCTAATGATCCACATTGACTCCACCAGGTAATGGTGACTGGTCCAATGTGGTTCAGTTGTTCTTTCATTTCAAAAGTTTAAAGCACTATGCTGCTAAGAACAGCTCATTTACTTTAAACTCTTTTTTATCTCCACAGATAATGATAAGATCAAGAATATTTGCCAGAGTAACTTCTGCATTGCAATGAACTCACCTGTATGAAGACAACATATTCTGTTTTTTCTAATTGTGTTTTTCCCCTCATTCAATGAAGAAAAAAAACTCTGATTCATTGCTTCCTTTCTCATTTGCATGCATTCACTACGATGTTTCTCATTTCTTGATTAAATTGATACCATATGAATACAAACCTCTTGGAAGGATGCTTGTAAAACATTCAGCATGCTTAGAAATATTTAACCACGCACAACCATTAAAATGTACACTGTCGCAGGGCAGTGGGGGCACACAACTTTACTCTCAGTACTCTGGAGGCAGAGGCAGGAGGATCTCTATGTGTTTGAGACCAACCTAGTCTACAGAGCAAGTTCCATGACAGCCAAGGCTACACAGAGAAACTCTGTCTCAAAAAGTTTAGTATCTATTGTCAAATAGGACAACTTTATTAAAAAGAACAATTACAATGTTGGGGGAAGGCTTAGCCAAGTGTTTGCTAGAGCTGTCCATCAATCACCAGTAGCTTCTGGGGTAGGAGTGGGCCTCATGAGCTGCCTCACCCCCATATTGGTGTATCTGCATGGTTTGACCTCGTGCACGTAACAGCATCTGCTCTGAGTTCATGAGAGGCTGAACCATGTCCTCGAACAGAAGCCAACATGTCACAGCAGCCCTCTTTATCCTCTGACCCTTACAATTTCTAGAATGCTCCATGAACTCTGGAGGATGTGGGGGATGTTTACTATAGACAAGTTTACTGACATCGTTGACTGAGTGCCCATATTTTCTTATTCTCAGAACTTTGAACCGTTATAAATCAATTATGTGTTAAAGGTTAATTTTCCCCACTCATTTGCTATAACAAATGAATCTAGTATTTTTTATAATTTTTACTCTACTGGACTGAAATGTTACAAAGAACCTTTGAAAATTCATTTCTCTTTGGGGACTTTAAGAGATATAGTCTTCATGAAAAATCCATAGTCATATATCAGTTCATATATTTCACATATATTCATTGAGTCAATATATGTGTAATTCTTAGTGTACTGTAGACACTACATTCATTTTGGAAGCCAAATGCAAAAAACGAAAAAAGACACATTTATCTAATTATGCATATTCAAATTTTCTAAAGAAGAATTGCATGATTGTGAAAGCAAATCCATGTTGAGAAACACAATAATTGAAAAAAAAAACACTGGAAAATGATCAAACACACAGACACAAGAGCTGGAGAGATATTTTCTTAATAAATTAATAATACTGCACTGAGATTTTCACTTTTATCTTACTTGTGTTCTATCATCATTCCACAATGAGAGCTATAAAAAATGGAAATATTCATGCAATGTTATAAGTTTATTAAGAAAATATGTGTTTAACATATGTCTGTTTGACAGCTATGCACATAAAGATGATTGCAGAGCACAGACCTGTAAACTGAATCAAATGAATGGAAAATAAAATTAAATAGTAAAAGAAGCTGAAGAGATGGCTCAGAAGTTTAGAGGACTTGCAGTTCTATCAGTAGCAATTCAGTAAGGCGTAGGCCGGGAGAACATATCCATCTATGCTGGAATTTTGGTAATGGCATGCAGATAACCACAGCTGCACAACTACAGTTACCTTATTTTTGACAAAGATGCCAAAAATATACATGGAGGCAGGGTGGGGAGGCAACATTTTCAAAATTTGACTCTGAAAAGACATGGTCTCAAAAGGAAATTAATTATTTATTTTTCATCCTGCACAAAAGTCACCTCTAAATAGATTAGAGGTCTGAACACAAGACATGATACCCTAAACATGGCAGAAGAAGAGAATATGATGCGAATGATAGCTACACATCATTGCTTTTCTTTAAAATTATACAAAATATTCTAATAGGGAGTCATCATGTCCTTTTACCATTCATTGAGTAAAAAATAATGTATAAAATTTATCACAATTAAAAACAAATATTGGTGATACTTAAGTGAAATATTTTCTTCACAACGTTGTTTGTCTGTAAACATATAGTAAATATTCCAATAACCAAACAAAACCCAAGCCCAAATGGTTTTGGCACAGAATTCTACCCGACCTTCAAAGAAGAGCTAATACCAATACTCTTCGAACTCTTCCACAAAATAGAAACAGAAGGAACGCTGCCAAAGTCATTCTACGAGGCCACAACCACTCTGATACCTAAACCACACAAAAATCCAACAAAGGAAGAGAATTTCGACCAATTTCCCTTATGAATATAGATGCAAAAATACCCAATGAAATACTGGCAAACTGAATCCAAGAACACATCAAAAGTATCATACACCACGATCAAGTAGGTTTCATCCCAGAAATGCAAGGGTGGTTCAACATATGAAAATCCCTTAATGGAACCCACTATATAAACAAGCTAAAAAAAAAAATACACGATCGTCTCACTAGATGTTGAAAATTCATTTGAGAAAATCCAATACCTCTTCAAGCTAAAAGTCTTTGAAAGAACAGGCTTATAAGGACCATACCTAGAAATAATAAAGGCAATATTCAACAAGTCAATAGCCAACATCAAATTAAATAGAGAGAAACTTAAAGCATTTCCCCTAAAATCAGGGACAAGATAAATATGCCCACCCTTCCCATATCTCTTCAACATAGTACTTGAAGTTCTAGCTAAAGCAATAAGAAAATTAAAGGAGATCAAAGGTATATAAATTGGAAAGGAAGAAATCAAAGTATCCCTATTCACAGACGATATGATAGTATACATAAGTGACTCCAAAAATTCCACCTGAGAACTCCTATAACTGACAAACACCTTCAGCAAGGTGGCTGAATACAAAATTAATTCAAAAAAATCAGTAGCCCTTCTTTACACAATATATAAATGAGCTGAGAAAAAAATTAAGGAAACAATACCCTTCACAATAGCAACAAATAATATAAAATACCTGGGATAACTCTAACTAAGGAAGTGAAAGACCTGTATTACAGGAACTTCAAGTCCTTATAGAAGGAAATGGAAGAGGACATCAGAAGATGGAAAGATCTCCCATGCTCATGGATAGGTAGGATAAACATAATAAAAATGGCCATCATACCAAAAGCAATATACAGATTCAATGCAATTTCCATCAAAATACCAACACAATTCTTTATAGACCTTGAAGGAACAATTCTCAACTTCATGTGGAAAAACAAAAAACTCAAAATAGTTAAATCAATCCTGTACAATAAAAGGACACCTGGAGGCATCACCATTCCTGATTTCAAGCTATACTAAAGAGCAATAGTAATAAAAAACAGCATGGTACTGGCATAGAAACAGACCAGTTGATCAATGAAATTGAATTGAAGACCCAGAAATGAACCCACACACCTATGGTCACTTAATTTTTGACAAAGAAGTCAAAACCATACAATGGAAAAAGGAAAGCATCTTCAACAAATGGTGCTGGTCTAACTAGATGTCAACATGTAAGAAGAATGCAAATAGACCCATATTTATCACTATACACAAAAATTAAGTCCAAGTGGATCAGATCTTAACATAAATGTAATAGAAGATAAAGTTGGGAAAAGCCTCGAACTCATTGGCACAGATGATAACTTCCTGAACAGAACACCAATAGCTCAGGCTCTAAGACCAACAATCAATAAATGGGATCTTATGAATCTGAAAAGCTTCCTTAAGGCAAATAACACTGTCATTAGAAAAAAATGGCAGCCTACAGATTGGGGAAAGATCAACTTCACATTGGAGAGAGGGCTAATATCCAAAATATATAAAGAACTCAAGAAATTATACACCAAGAAACCAAACAATCCAATAAAAAAAAAATGGGATATAGAGCTAAACTGAGAATTCACCAAAGAAGAATTGTAGGGAGTTAGATAAATTAAATTAGATTTAGAAAATATATAGGGGTTTCTGATACTGTCTCTTAATTCGGGGCATGAAGAGCATTATCAGCATGTGGACTAAAAACAGGAAACAAACAGGAGACTTAATAGACTGAAAAACAGGGTTGAAGTCAGGAAAAACAGGAAAGACTCAAAGACTGAAAAACAAGGTTGAAGTCAGGAAAACAGGAAAGACTTAATGGACTTGAAGAAACAAAGTATCTGGCCTGACATTGTTTTCAGCTGCTAAGTGGGCGGAGCCCAAATTAAGCTGAAACAGAGTTCCTCCTATTTAAGGACAGTGCATGGAGCCCAGAAGAAGAGGCCCCTGATGCTAAAGAGCTCCAAGAGTCCTGCTGAAAAAAGGGCTGGCCATTGATGGCCAGCTCTCTCCTTAAAACAGAAAGAAGCCGGTGAGCAAAGAAAGCCTGAGCAAGACACCAAAAGGCCAAGAATTGGACCCTGTGGCTCAGCTTTTGCCTGGAGGGGTTTGATCTGTCCAATCAGTATCCTAGGGGAAACTATGCCTGGCTTTAAGGACTGAGGCAGAACATCTGAGTTCCTGATTCAAAAGAAGTAAGTTGGCCTGCAGACGGCTGGGGTCTCCCACAGAGAAGAAAGCATGAAGCCTTATTTAAGGTGAGACTGCAATAACCAACTTACCCTGACGAACCTGCATCTGAGAGATCCAGAAAAAGGACTGCTAAGTGCGTTAAAGCATTTCTTAGTTTTGGAAGCTTCAGGCCCTGCACTTCCTATATAAGCAGATATATTTATCCCTCTCAGGTCTCTGAGGTGGTTGAAGAATAGACAGCTAGAGTCTCATAGTTAAATTTTGAGTTGTTTAGGAATCAAGAGGGTGTTATAGATCTAAGAAGATACTCTTAAAAGTGTGTTGCAAGTTAGTATGAATGTTGAGTCAGATATAGACCTTTAAACTCATGGAGATGGTTAGACAGTAGAATGTTAAAGTCAGGGGCCAAATATGTATAAACTGGACATTGGGAAGGTGTACTGGGCCATTTAACTCTCATAAATGTGGCATATTTATATCTGTTGTTTTGTATAGTATTTACTGTTATAAGAGAAGGAACCATCTATTGGACTGAAAGGGGAAATTTCTGGGGTAAGAGGGTGGAAGGGCGGGATAGGAAGGGGGAATAGGGAAGGGTTTGTTACTGAGATGTAACTTGAAGAAAAAAAATAAAGTATTTATATAAAAAAAAAAGAATCTACAACAAAGACTATGTTCCTGACGACTGAGGACCTGCCCCAGAGACTGTATCATTCTAAAAGGTTAGAAAAATGATTATCAATAGGTTTAGTGGATAGGTTAAAGGGGTTGTAGGAATTTATAGGATTAATAGTTAAGAAATTGTTGGTGTTTGTTATAAGTGAATTTAGCAATAAATAAATAAGTGTTAAATACTAATTTAAAAGTTCGGTTACAAAGAATCTCTAATGGGCAAGAGACACTTGAAGAAATACTCAACATCCTTAAATCATCAGAGAAATGCAACTCAAGACGATGTTGAGATTCCATCACACACCTGTTAGAATGGCTAAGATCAAAAACTCAAATAACAGCACATGCTGGCGAGGTTGTGGAGAAAGGGGAACACTCCTCCATTGCTGGTTGGAGTGAAAACTTGTACAACCACTATGGAAATCAGTCTGGTAATATCTTAGAAAACGTGGAATAGCTCTGCCTCAAGATCCAGCCATAAGACTCCTGGGCATACATCCAAAAGATTACTCACCAAACCACAATAACATCTCCTCAGCTATGTTCATAGCAGCTTTATTTGTAATAGCTAGAATTTGGAAACAACCCAGATGTCCCTCAACAGAAGAATGCATTAAAAAAAAAAACCTGTGGTACATTTATATAATGGAATACTACTCAGGAATCAGAAACAAGGAAATCATGTTATTTGTAATCAAATGGATGGAACTAGAAAAGCTCATTCTGAGTGAGCTAACCCAGAAAGATACACATGGCGTATATTCATTTATAACTGGATTTTAGCCACATGGTACAGGATAACTTATTCTACAATCAACAAACCCAAAAGAATAGGAACATGGACTTTGTTACCTGTTAGAGGGACACTTCACCCTAGTGGAACTGCTTTGTAGGCCCCAGTGCAAGAGGAAGCTCTTAGCCCTCATGTGACTAATGAACTGAGGGGGGCTGGTATGTGGGGACAACCCACACCAGAGTGGTAGGATAGGTTGAAGAGGGGATAGTGGGTGGGAGGGTAGGACTAGGATGGGTGAAATGAGAGAGCTGTGATGGAAAAGTAACATGAATTAATAAATAAATGTACTGAAAATTACTGTGACTCTTTTAAAAAACATTCTCTTTTTTTCTCTTCACAGATATATGTTCAAAAAGAGGATTTGGAGAAAAAACATGATAATATCCGTAAGAATATTGGGAAATAATCAAGTGTAGTCGGTGGAGTGGTGCATGCCTTTAATCCCAAGTAATCAGAAAACAGAGCTAGGTAGACACTTGTAAATTTGAGGCCTGGGTCTAAAATGTGGGAAAATTTTTGAGTAACTGAATTACTCAGCACCATAATGTTGCAAAAGGAGAATATTACTTTATTTTATGTAAGCATATGAAGTAAGTTGAAGTGCCTAAGTATTTCATATTTTTACCTAAGATACAAATAGACCAAGTGAGATTCACATGTAAATATAATTTTTTGATATATGTAGAATTAGTGTATAAATAAAAGTGTTCATTCTTTCAATTATTGTTCTTTAAAAAAACATTTATTTATTAATTCAAGTTACATCTTGATGGCAACCCCATCCCTCTTCCCCTCCCAGTCCCAACTCCCACCCTCTACTCCCTCTCTCATCTATACTTCTCCTCCAGTGTGGGGCCCCCACATATCAGCTCCCATCAGTTCATCAGTCACATGAGGGCTAAGAGCTTTCTCTTGCTCTGGTGTCTGACATGGCAGCTCCACTAGGGTAAAGTATCCCACTAACAGGTAACAAAGTTTAGCACTGGAACTGTTCTCCTCTCACTTGCTAAGGGATCTGTATGACAACAAAACTGCCCACCATCTACAGTTATATAGGGAGAAAGATACACATAGCATATATTCACTTATAACTGGATTCTAGACACATAGTACAAGACAACAATCCTACAACCCACAGACCCAAAGGAGCAGGAACCTAGCATAACTATCTTATGTGAAATTCCACCAAGCGGCAGAACAAAGCAAAGGCTAAGACATAGAATTAAACATTAGGCGGAGCTCTGGGAGCCCTATATAAAAGAGGGAAGACAAATAGAGAGACCCAGAGGGGTCAAGATCAACACTTGAAGATCAACAGAACCAACCAATCTAGGCCCCTAAAGGCTTACAGAGACAGATACACTAACCAGAAAAAAAAAAAAATCTTAGACTGGAGCTATTCAATTATTGTTCTTTTACACTTTAGTTTTCATAATTTCTGTTTGTGGATACTGACCTGATTTGTTCTATTTTCTTTGTCTTGCACCATTTTTAGTTTTGAATAGTAAAATGGAAAGATGTATTATGAAGAAATTAGACAACATTTAGTTTTTCTTTTAACATGATCGTCTTTTTCTTGTACAAAATATGTACAAAGAATGTGGAATGATCCTTAAAGCTGTTTCATTTTGTAATTAATTTGGTGTAAAATATCTTTCCAGGCAACAGATGAGCCTAGAATGTATTTCCAGCCACAAAAGTACAACAAGTTCTTGGGTCTACAACAAAAGACACTTGTGTGAGTCACATGTGGAAGCACTAGAAAGCCACAGAGGATGCAACTCCATCACCAATGGCTCTCTCTAGGCCCAACACCACTTTAGGGATAGTCATCTACATCAAAGTTAGAAACAACCAAATGGTAAAGGTCACATAGACAATAATTAAATACTGATGACAAAGAGACAGCCAATTGTAGTGAGTGTGATGAAATCTCTGACATCATCCCTTCAAATACCATGTGATGATTCCTACGATTCAGTTTGGAAGGATCATAAACAATAGAGATTGAGATGTTTTGTATTTAAGGTTGAACAAATCTATCACTGTCCTGAGCCTGGTTAAAAAATGACTATTTCATTGGATTATTTTAAATATTAATATAGATTCATAAAGCTAGTATAGCAGCAGTTATTCTTTAATCAGCTAATTCCCAAGTTAGCCATACAGAGAGACTACGTTTGAATAGGCTGAACACAGAGCTGGGCATTTAAATCTAATCTAAGCCCCATGGCTAATCTATTTTCCTCAGAACTAAAATCTCATAATATGTGAATTGATGATTTTCTCTGGAATTTGCTCCTTTTATAATGGCTTCTGAAACTCTCCTCCTGGGCTGCAATTCTTCTTCCTCTCTCTCTTTGCCTCCCTGGAAACAGAAGTCCCACCCTATTCTCTGTAATACCCAGCTACTGGTTGCCCAGATTCATTGACAAAGCAAAACAAAAAACAAAAACAAACAAAGAAAAAAAACAAATGGTGACAATATTTATACAAATTTGAGAAAGGAGATTCTAAAATAAACATAACAAAGTATGTCCGAATTGAAACCAGATAGTGGAATAGAGAAATCAACATTTGAATAAACATGGGTAAACTTTACACAGTGTGCAAAAACAATATGCCAACATTACCTTTTCAGTCCAATAAAAGGCTTTTTGTGCTTTTGGTAATAAACTAATATACAACAGCAGTAATAATAATTATGAAAGTCATGAAAACTATTAGGTAAGATTTATATTCACAATGTCCACTCCATAGGCATTTGGCAACTTAAGGGAAAGTATTCTATCAACTATCCTATCTTGATAAGTTCATAGTTCTGTACTTAATCATTTTATATTCTTACTTGCATACCAAACTAAAAACATCTTCCTAGACCTAAAATGTCTTCTTAAATCCTGAGTAACTTAAGCCATATGTGAGATTATAGCTATCTAGTCTTCAGTTGTATCAGAGACTTGAGGAGAAATAAATTTACCTGAGTAAGCAGGAAGTGCAGGCAAGCAGTTTCCAATACTATAGAATTGGCATTCAGGGAGCTTAAGGCCACAAAGTGAGTTTGAGGTTAGGGTAGGCTACATAGCATGGCTCTGTATAAAATAAAAATAAAAACAAAATGGAATAGATCCAGTTGTTCTAATTAGAAATAAAAATATATGCTATCCTTATTTTGTACTAAGTTCTGTTTTATTGATGCAAATACAGATATCTACAACTGTCCAGTATCTGCATTTTTTTTTCTTTAAATTAAAAAAAAATTATATATATGCCTGTTTTACTTGCAAATATCTCTGTGCACTACATGCATGCCAGTTGCTTGGGGAAACCAGAAGAGGATGTTGGATTGTTGGACCCAGCTATTAAGGTGGTAGTCTGACATGTCCAGAAAGTCCTGTGGGCACTAAATGGCAAAACCTCTTTCTCAGTTGGTCTCCCTCCTGTTTGCCTGACCCACATTCTCTACCTGAGGATTGCCACATAGGAAGTAAATCTCTCCTGCCTCTACCTCCTGAGTGCTGTGCGTATCTCAGCCATTTTCGATTCATCTTTTGTGAATTCTCAGTTTAGCTCTGTACCCCATTTTTTGATTGGATTACTTGGTTTGTTGGTATTTAATTTCTTGAGTTCTTTATACATTTTGGATATTAGCCCTCTGTCAGATGTGGGGTTGGTGAAGATCTTTTCCCAATCTGTAGGTTACCGTTTTGTTCTAATGATAGTGCCCTTTGCCTTACAGAAGCTTTTCAGTTTCATGAGGTCCCATTTGTTGATTGTTGGTCTTAGAGCCTGAGCTATTGGTGTTCTGTTCAGGAAGTTGTCACCTGTGCCAATGAGTTAGAGGTTTCCCCCCACATTCTCTTCTATTACATTTAGTGTGTCTGGTTTGATGTTAAGGTCTTTGATACTCTTAGACTTAAGTTTTATGCAAGGTGATAAATATGGGTCTATTTGTATTCTTCTACATGTTGACATCCAGTTAGACCAGCACCATTTGTTGAAGATGCTTTCTTTTTTCCATTGTATGGTTTTGGCTTCTTTGTCAAAAATTAAGTGACTATAGCTGTGTGGGTTTATTTCTGGGTCTTCAATTAAATTCCATTGATTAATTTTTCTATTTCTATACCCGTACCATGCTGTTTTTATTACTATTGCTCTTTAGTACTGCTTGAAATCTGGGATGGTGGTACCTCCATATATTGTTTTATTGTACAGGATTGATTTAGCTATTCCGGGTTTTTTTTATTTTTCCATATGAAGTTGAGAGTTATTCTTTCGATATCTGAAAAGAATTGTGTTGGTATTTTGATGGGAATTACATTGAATCTGTATATTGCTTTTGGTAGGATGGCCATTTTTATTATGTTGATCCTACCGATCCACAAATATGGGAGATCTCCTTCAACTGAAGAATTCATTAAAAAAAAAAACAAAAACAAAAACAAAAACTGTGTTACATTTACACAATGGAATATTACTCAGCTATCAGAAACAAGGAAATCATTCAATTTGCAGCCAAATGGATAGAGCTAGAAAAGCTCATCATGAGTGAGTTAACTCAGACTCAGAAACACACACATGGCATATATTCACTTATAACTGGATTTTAGCCATATAGTATGGGATAAGTGTCCTACAATCAATAGACCCAAAATAACAGGAACATGGACTTGGTTACCTGTTAGTGGGACACCCCACTCTAATGGAACTGCCATTTATGCATCCTGTGCAAGAGGAAGCTCTTAGACCTCACGTGACTAATGAACTGAGGGGGACTGATACATGGAGGCACCCCACACTGGGGGGGTGGGGTGGTTGGGAGAAGGGGTAGAGGGTGGAAGGTTGAGGCAGGGGGAGGTAGAGGGAGGGGGCAGTAATGGAGTTGTAACTTGAAGTAAAAAATAAATGTTTAAAAAAACCTCAAGTAATAGCACATGCTGGCGAGGATGTGGTGAAAGGCGAACACTCCTCCATTGCTGGTGGGAGTGCAAACTTGTATGACCACTTTGGAAAGTAATCTGGTGATATCTCAGAAAACTGGGAATAGTTTTACTTCTAAACCCAGCCATTCTACTCCTGGGCATATACTCAAAAGTTTCTTCATCAAACTGCAAGGACATTGGCTCAACAATGTTCATAGCAGCTTTATTTGTAATGACTACATACTGAAAACAACTCAGATGCCCTTTAACCGAAGAATGGATTAAAAAAAAAAACCCAAAAAACAAACGAACAAAAACAACACAAAACAAAACAAACTGTGGTACATTTACACAATGGAATACTACTCAGCTGTCAGAAACAAGGAAATCATGCACTTGACTGTGTTCTTGACATGTTCTGCAATGGATCTGATCTTTATCAGGAGCTACTTTAGTGGATAAATAGCACATTGTGCCATATGCTACAGCAAATTTCATCCCACTAAAATAAGACAAAAAGGGCGTGACGGATTTCATCACCAGGACCCGGGAATTGTGTGAGCCAGATGGCCATTTTTTGAAAATTTACTTCCATCCAGAGCCTGAGGCAGGCAGAGCCAAATGTGAATAAAATCTCCATTATCTTCTTTCCCTGACAATGAAGGAGGGAAAAAAATGCACTTATGAATCTTGCTACATGGCATAAAAATAAATAAAAAACAAACAATTAAATACAAGTTTTGCTAAAGTTGGTCAAATACAGGCATACACTTGAGTTTTGTATTTCATGTTAGAAGGTAAGGGAATGTTTCCCTGACTCAATGATTTAATGCAGAAATGGAGATATAGTTTGGAGTGTCCTAGATCCAGTACTGGGATTATTAGACAGAATTGTTTGACAATGTTGTCTTAGAAATGATATGATTAAAAATAAATATGAAGGGCTGGAGAAATGGCTCAGCAGTTAAGAGCACAGACTGTTCTCTCAAAAACCCAGATTCAACTTGCAGCACCGACATGGAAGCTCACAACTGTCTGTAACTCCAAGATCTGACATGTTCACACAGATATATATGCAGCAAAACACCAATGCATATAAATTAAAAATACATAAATAAAAACAAATAAATATGAGATTCATGCAAGTAACATTATATGGTTTTAAAGGGTTATATTTATGAATATACATATATTTACTTTATAAGTTATGTTATAGGAATTATAATCATAAAGTATATATAATATAATAATATGATAAATATGAGCATGAGATGATAATTAGTGGGAAAAAAGCCATGAATAAAAAGAGAGGGATGGGTATACACTCCAATTTATAGGGAGGAAAGTGGCAAAATGATGTAACTTTATTAAAATTTTAAAAATAAACAATAAATAAATAGGATTATCTATATCATGTCCTAAGGAAATTTTATTTATTCCCAGACCCATGTAAATTCTATGTTTTGATACATTTTGTCTCCAACACCATCATCCTATTTGAAGCCTTCTTTCTTGCTGATAGGAAGATCTTCCAGATCCTGACAGCTGCATTGGGTAAGGATATCTCATATGTGGGAAAACTTTTTTCCTGTTAATTGCAACATAATTGTATCTCTGCTTTTCATATCATGATGCACTGGTATAGGAAGCTGTTTGCTCGCATGTTACCAAATGTAATCACAATTGTGTGAAATTTGGGTTGAATTATACAGGATAATAATTTTAGTAATAATCGTAGTATTCCTGATTTTTATATTGCTATCTTAGATAGAATAGGTTGGAAATTTTTAAATTTGTCCCCAGAAAGAATGTGTGACATGACTGCAGAATGTTTCTCTAACTGGCATCACCACTCTGGTCGGGAAAAAATAACATTTTCGGTAGATGCTTAAAATTACCCTGTTATTCTTTTATTTTAAACATCAGATGGGACATTTGCTTTGCTTTCTAAGAGTGCCCTCCTCTGGCTCTTAAGTGGTCCTGGTTATTGAACCTTACCAACTAAAAGTTCTATCTTAGAAAGTTTGTATCGTGCCCTGAATATCATGTTTATGATGTGGATAATGTTTTTCTGTCTAATTATGACACATCAATGGTTTATTATTATTCTCAATAAAAATTATTTTCTGTCTATTACCAATAATTTGCCTTTTTATTGTTTGTTTGTTTTGAGACAAGGTCTCACTATGTAGCCCTAATTGTTCTGGAACTTAATATATAAACCAAGCTGCTGTTGAACTCACAGAGATCCACCTGCCTCTGTTTCCCAAGCCCTGAAATTAAATGTATGTACCACCATGCCTGGGTAATCAAGTTTTTAAAAGATAGATATATTTTATTTTTAATTATGCACATATTTGTGTGTCTTTGTGTGGGTTTATGTACCAAATGGATGCAGTACCTGTAGGGGTCTGAAGAGCGTGATAGATTCACCTGGAGCTAGAGTTACAGAGGGTTGTGCATCACCATGTGGATTCTCGGAACTGAATCCAGGTCTTCTGCAAGGGCAGATAGTGTTCTAAATCACAGTCATCTCTCTCCAAAACCAGATTATTTTTCACTATTTAGAGTGGAATATATAGTTCTGATTGTTGTGTATTCCATGGCATTGACTGAAGATAGAAATGTATACATAAGAATTTAATTTATCAGTTTATTTAATCATCAGAATAATCAGTACCATGATAGAAGGATGAGAATAAAATTCATGAGGCTGGGATTCTAGTTTCACAGGAAAGATGAAAAAGAAGACAAAATTTAAAAGGATGATTTAAATTCATTGTCAGGATTCTAGTTTCACAGGTGACATGAGAAGTATTCCTAATCTTGCTGCCATCTGTGAAGGTTCAAAAGCAAAAAGCAATACAAAAAACAAAAAAAAAAAAACAAAAACAAAAAACAAACAGTAATAAGGGCACGCGCTGATGGTCTTCACATGGACCTTCCAAGACTGTATAAGGAATATGTTGGCAGATTTGATTTAAAAAGACACATGTTACAGGGTTAAACCTGTATTTGGTTTCTTTTGGTTACCATAGCACTGTGTTGGGGTTCAGAGTGGCAGTGTTCTGTGTAAAAATTGATTATTCACCACAAAGGGAAGATATGTGCATGGCTGTGTCCTGGGAGACTTCTAGAAAGTTCATCTACATTTACAGTCGTTACAAATGCAAGCTATAATCTTGAGTTCCAAAAATTACTCATTTTTAAGTTGAGAGTGTCACAAAATTCTTTCCCATCTCCTCCAAGATAAAAGAAATCTATATTACCCTTTAGAAGAGAGTAGCTTTTTCCCATGTTAAAAGACTAATACAATGTCAATTATAGCTTAGCCACTTTGGATCATATATATAAATAGAATTATCAACTGAATTCTTCTATTAAATATGTAACTTCTATTAAATACATAGACTAAAGGATGAATTCTAACAGAATAAAATGTTAGCAAGCTCTTCTGTCCTGTTTGTACTCACTCAAACAGGTCTTTATTGATCATACATGTCCGTGAAAAATAATTTCAAGAGAGGGAGAAAACATACCAAAAAACAAACAAACAAACAAGCAAACAATCAAACAAAAATATTGTTAGAACTCAATATTTCCAGTAATTTTAAGTAATTTTAAACCTCAATTAATGATTACTCTGGATATTTTCATATACATTTGTTTGTTGTATAACCAACTGTTAGGTATTCTTTGGAATACTGACTTCCTTGGCCAGCTTCCTAAGCCCCTGTTTCTGCACTTTGCTCAGGCTCTCTCCAGTCCCTACAGTGCATGGAACAGAAGGCAGAAGAGGTATCCGTTAAGTTACTGGACAACTCAGGACAGATCCTGTTAGGATGGGTCACATGGTACTGATCATGTAAACATCCCACCCTCTGGACCCTCCCTCATCTCCACCAGTTTTATTCTGCTCAACCTAAGACTTCTAAAGTGAACACAACACATTTAATGTAGTCGAAATGTGGGGAACTGTGATCCCTAAAGAGTGATGTCTTTTTTTTTTACTATTATTAGTCATGTATTATTATATATTCTTATTATTAATATATTTATTTATGCTTTCCACCAGCATGGGACTTGTTTTCTATTTTCTTCAGGGGACTTCAAAAACAAACATCACCTAAATAACATATCTTGTGAGTTAATTTTTCTTTCTTTCTTTTTTTTTTTTTTTTTTTTTGCTTATACAACCATTTTATTAGGAATTGATGTTTTCCAGAATTAAAAGATTTTGAGGTGCCTGAGAAGATGGCGGCGACCTACACTGACGCATTTTGAATGCGGGGGGGAAAAAGAGCCATAAAAAACACAGTTATTGGGCACTGTGCAAAAACTGGAGGGGCTAGGCCCCCCCCCCCCGGAACACTCACAGCTCCCAAGGGACTGTTAAAAGTCCCAGGGCAAGGCTCTCCCCCATCTCTCGCAGACATGGAAGCCACTAAACCCGGGATTTGGGAACTCCCATTTGGAGAGGTGCCTAGTAAGATCGATCCCAACTTACAGCAGGCAAAATCAGAGGCCATAGATCGTTGGCCTATTGGGCTCCCCACACCTCAGGTAGAACTTATACCCACTTAAAAAACTCTGTGAGATAGTGGAAGGCTTAGCAAGGAACAAACAGGGAGCTCAGTGGGTGGTCCGCAGCCGCTCGTGAAGCGGAGGGCGGGAGGTTCCAGGAGAGCGCAGGAAGCCGGGAACACAAAGGCAGGCGGGAGGGGCCGAATCCCGCGCACTTACGGCAGCGCAGCTGGGGTGGGAACACGGCTGGCAGGGCCAAATCCCCGGAACCCACGGCAGGTCAACTGGGGAGAGAGAAAGGCGTGGGCGGGGCCAGGGATCTGTGCACCCACGGCTGAGATGCTGGGGCGAGAGGACCACTCAGGCGGCCAGGGGAATCCGGGGCTTGGGGTACCCACGGCCTAGCAGCCAGGGAGGGGGACCTGCGGTGGCGCAGACAGGAAGGGAATCAGGTACAGAGGCCAGCGCTGTGGCGAGAATCCTAGTGAGAAACCAGAAATCAGGACCATAGCTGTATTGTGGAAAATCAAGACATATTAGGTGTGGAGCCAGACCCTGTCAGCCTCCGTGATGACAAACAAAGCCCACAGAATCTGTGCCTGGGCAAACAGGTCCATACCATCAGAACAATTACAGGCTGATAACTCAGAGTGCAACATAGAGAAGTCTGAATTGGGAGCAGTGAAACAATCCCGGTCCATTACTCACAACCTGGGAATAGGCTGCACCAGCTCACAGTGTCTCAGGCGATTAAAACCACAGTGACCCTGGAATCACCCTGTAAGCAACGACAGATAGCCAAGTAACTCGTCCCCTGCACCAAATCATCCACTGTGGTTCCAAGCACAGAAAACATCAGCTAAACACATCCAATGGCCAAAGGTCAAAAAAAAAAAATAAATAGAAATCAAGGAAGTATGACTTCAACAAAGCAGAATTATCCTAGCTCATCCAATTCAGATGACCACACACCAACAGAAACACATGAAAACTTTGACAATTCTGCATTATGGAAAGTGATAGAGTCCCTGCAAGAAGAACTTAAATCTATGAAGGAATTCAAAGAAGCCACAACTCTAAAACTCAAAACAAGGAACAACACCATTAAAGAGCTCCAAGCCAAGGTGACAGAGCTTGAACAGGAAAAGGAAAAAGCCATGAAAGATTTTCATACAAAAACAAGCAAGCTGGAGAAGGAAATGTACAAAACAAACAAAACCATACAAGATATGAAAATAGAAATAGAAACAATAAAGAAAACACAGTCAGAGTGAAAAGAGGAAGTGGAGAACCAAGGGAAGAGAACAGGAACTACGGATGTGAGTATCAACAATAGGATGGAAGAAATGGAAGACAGGATCTCAGGCATGGAAGATTCAGTGGAAGAAATCAGTACAACATCCAAAGAAAATGAGAAGGCTAAAAAATCTCTCACCCACAACATCCAAGAAATCAAGGACTCAATGAAAAGACGGAACCTAAGAATTATAGGTACAGAGGAAAGAGAAGACTCCCGACTCCAAGGTCCAGGAAATATCTTCAACAAAATCATAGAGGAAAACTTCCCAAACCTGAAAAAAGAGATGCCAATAAAAATCCAAGAGGCTTACAGAACACCAAACAGATTAGATCAGAAAAGAAACTCCTCTCGCCACATAATAATTGAAACACCAAATGTACAGAACAAAGAAAGAATATTAAAAGCTGTAAGAGAAAAAGGCCAAGTCACATACAATGGCAGACCCATTAGAATTACACCTGACTTCTCCTCAGAAATGTTAAAAACTAGAAGGGCCTGGTCAGATATACTACAAGTCCTGAGAGCTCATAGGTGCCCAGCCAGACTACTATACCCAGCAAAACTCTCTATCAACATAGATGGAGAAAACAAGATATTCCATGACAAAATCAAATTTAAACAATATCTACCCACAAACCCAGCCCTACAGAAAATCCTAGAAGGAAAATCCCAACCCAGAGAAGAAAATGCCACCCAAGAAAACAAAGGGAATAGAAAACCCCTCAGCAACTAAACCAAAAGAGGCACAGGACCACTACCTATGCCTAATTAATGGGAAATAACAACCCCAGGTCACTAATATCCATCAACATCAATGGACTCAACTCCCCAATAAAAAGACATAGGTTTAC
Organism: Lophiomys imhausi; assembly: GCA_907164525.1. Lineage (NCBI taxonomy): Eukaryota > Metazoa > Chordata > Mammalia > Rodentia > Muridae > Lophiomys > Lophiomys imhausi. The sequence continues at coordinate 5,550 of CAJQZJ010029262.1, read as the reverse complement.
AGAGTGGATCCGCAAGCAAGATCCTTCCTTATGCTGTATACAAGAGACACATCTAGTTACGAAAGATAGACACTGCCTCAGAGTAAAGGGTTGGGAAAAGATTTTCCAAGCAAATGGACCCAGGAAGCAAGCTGGAGTAGCCATCCTAATATCAAACAAAACAGACTTCCAACTGAAGTTAATGACGAAAGACAAAGAAGGGCACTATATACTCATTAAAGGGAATATTCATCAAGAGGAAATCTCAATACTGAACATCTATGCCCCTAATACAAAGGCACCTACTTTCGCAAAAGAAACACTTCTAAAACTTAAAGCGCACTTCGAACACAACACATTAGTAGTGGGAGACTTCAACACCCCACTCACAACAATGGACAGATCATCAAGACAGAAGACAAATAGAGAAATATTGAGTCTAACAGAGATCATGAAACAAATGGACCTAACAGATATCTACAGAACGTTTCACCCAAACACAAAGGAATACAACTTTTTCTCAGCACCCCATGGAACCTTCTCCAAAATCGACCACATAGTTGGTCACAAGGATAGTCTCAATAGATACAAGAAAATTGAAATAACACCTTGTATCTTATCAGACCACCACAGAATTAAGTTGGTCTTCAACAGCAAAAGAATCAACAAAAAGCCTACACACACATGGAAATTGAATAGCTCCTTACTGGATGACCACTGGGTCAGGGAAGAAATAAAGAAGGAAATCAAAGACTTCTTAAAATCCAACGACAATGAAGACACAACATACCCAAACCTATGGGATACATTAAAAGCTGTGCTACGAGGAAAGTTCATAGCATTAAGTGCTTTCAAAAAGAAAATTGTGACAGCTCATATTAGTGAACTAACAGCTAAGCTGGGTGAATTGGAAAAAAAAAAAAAGAAACAAACACTCCCTAGAAGAGCAGAAGGCAGGAAATCATCAAACTTAGGGCTGAAATCAACAACTTAAAATCAAAAAGAACTATACAAAGAATCAATGAAACCAAGAGTTGGTTCTTTGAGAAAATCAACAAAATAGACAGACCCCTAGCCAAATTAACTAAAAGGCAAAGGGAAAGAACACAAATCAACAAAATCAGAAATGAAAAGGGAGAAATAACAACAGACATTGAGGAGATCCAGAAAATATTCGGGCATTACTTTAAAAATCTATATTCCACTAAAATGAAAACCTAAGTGAAATGGACAATTTCCTCGACAAATTCCACCTACCAAAACTAAATCAAAATCAGATTAACAGCTTAAACAGCCCAATAACACCCAAGGAAATAGAAACAGTCATTAATAATCTCCCAACCAAAAAAAGACCAGGGCCAGATGGCTTTAGCATGGAATTCTACCGGACCTTCAAAGAGGAACTAACACCATTACTTTTCAAACACTTCCACCACACAGAAACAGAAAGAACACTGCCAAACTCATTCTATGAGGCCAATGTCATTCTGATTCCTAAACCACACAAAGACCCAACAAAGAAAGAGAACTTCAGACCAATCTCCCTCATGAACATAGATGCAAAAATACTTAATAAAATACTAGCAAACCAAATTCAAGAACACATCAAAAGCATCATACACCATGATCAAGTAGGCTTCATCCCTGGAATGCAGGGATGGTTCAATATACGAAAGTCTATCAATGTAATTCACCACATAAACAAGATGAAAGAAAAAAACCACATGACAATCTCGCTAGATGCAGAAAAAGCATTTGACAAAATCCAACACCCCTTCATGCTAAAAGTTCTGGAGAGAACGGGCATACAAGGACCATACCTAGAAATAATAAAGGCAATATACAGCAAGCCAGTAGCCAACATCAAATTAAATGGAGAGAAGCTTGAAGCATTTCCTCTAAACTCAGGGACAAGACAAGGATGTCCACTTTCACCATATCTCTTCAATATAGTACTTGAAGTCCTTGCTAGAGCAATAAGACAACTAAAGGAGATCAAAGGGATAAACATTGGAAATGAAGAAGTCAAATTATCCCTATTCGCAGATGATATGTTAGTATACATAAGCGACCCCAAAAACTCCACCAAAGAACTCTTACAGCTGATAAACAACTTCAGCAAGGTGGCTGGATACAAAATTAACTCAAAAAAATCAGAAGCCCTTCTTTATACAACAAACAAATATACCGAGAAAGAAATAAGGGAAACAACCCCCTTCACAATAGCCACAAACAACATAAAATACCTGGGGGTAACTCTAACCAAGCATGTAAAGGACCTATATAACAAGAACTTCAAGCCCCTGAAGAAAGAAATGGAAGAGGCCTTTAGAAAATGGAATGATCTCCCATACTCATGGATAGGTAAGATCAACATAATAAAAATGGCTATCCTACCAAAAGCAATATATAGATTTAATGCAATGTCTATGAAAATACCAACACAATTCTTTATAGACCTGGAAAAGGCTATTCTCAACTTCATATGGAACAACAAAAAGCCCAGAATAGCTAAATCAATCCTGTCCAATGAAAAAACATCTGGAGGTATCACCATCCCAGATTTCAAGCTGTACTACAGAGCAACAGTAATAAAAACAGCATGGTACTGGTATAGAAACAGACCAGTGGATCAATGGAATCGAATTGAAGACCCAAACATGGATCCACACACCTATGGCCAACTAATCTTTGACAAAGAAGCCTAAAACGCACAATGGAAGAAGGATAGCATCTTCAACAAATGGTGCTGGTCCAACTGGATATCCACTTGCAAAAGAATGAAATTAGACCCATACCTATCACCTTGTACAGAACTTAATTCCAAGTGGATCAAAGACCTTAACATAAGGCCGGCCACACTAAAGATACTAGAAGAAAAAGTAGGAGAAACCCTCGAACTTATTGGCACAGGTGACAACTTCCTGAACAGAAAACCAACAGCTCAGGACCTGAGATCAACAATCAATAAATGGGACCTCATGAAACTGAAAAGCTTCTGTAAGGCAAAGGACACTGTCATTCGAACAAAACGGCAACCAACAGACTGGGAGAAAATCTTCACCAACCCCACATCTGATAGAGGGCTATTATCTAAAATCTACAAAGAACTCAAGAAACTAAATGCCAAGAAACCAAATAATCCAATCAAAAAATGGGAGCTGGAGCTAAATAGAGAATTCACAAAGGAGGAATCCCTAAGGGCTGAGAGACACCTGAAGAAATGTTCAACATCCTTAATCATCAGAGAAATGCAACTCAAGACGACCCTGAGATTCCACCTAATACCTGTTAGAATGGCTAAGATAAAGATCTCAAATGATAGCGCATGCTGGCGAGGGTGTGGAGAAAGGGGAACCCTACTCCATTGCTGGTGGGAGTGCAGGCTTGTGCAACCACTTTGGAGGTCTGTCTGGCGATATCTTAGAAATCTAGGAATAACCTTGCCTCAGGACCCAGCCATACCTCTTGTGGGTATACACCCAAAGGACCTCTCACGGAGACATAGGGAAGTCTCCTCATCTATGTTCATAGCAGCCTTATTTGTAATAGCTATTAATTGGAAACAACCCAGATGTCCCTCAACTGAAGAATGGATTAAAAAAATTGTGGTACATCTATTCAATGGAATATTACTCAGCTATAAGAAACAATGAAATCATGCAATTTGCAACCAAATGGATGGATCTAGAGACGCTCATCCTGAGTGAGCTAACCCAGTCTCAGAATGATGCACATGGCATCTATTCACTTATAGTAGGATTTTAACTATATCGTACAGGATATCTGTACTACAACCAACACACCAAAAGGAACATGGACATAAACTTTTTTTTTATCTTTTTCTTTTTCCTTCTTTTTTTCTTTTATCTTTTTCCTTTTCCCTTCTCTTTTTCCTCTCTTTTTTTTGTTGATATTCTTTGTTTTTGTGGGTTTGTGTGTTTGTTGGTCTTTTTTTTTTAGTATTCCCCCAGTAGCAAGGAGACACCTTTCACTGGCAGTACTGCCTCGTAGGCCCCCGGTGAATGAAGAGGCTCTTGGCCCTCATATGAATCCTGATCTGTGGTGAGAGACTGTTAGGCAGGGACACTCCACCCCAGAGGAACAAGACGGAAGGGTCAGGGGGTAGAGCATGGGAGGGTGGGGCTTGGAAGCGGGAAAAGAGGACAATATGATAAGGATGTAACCTGAAGCAATAAACAAATAAATTTATTAACTAAAAAAAAAAAAAAAAAAAAGGCAGGTGGCAGTGCTTAAACACTGTGAATGGAATAGAGGATACAGCCATTCGGCCTGGTTTTGCAGACCTCCAGGTGTAGAGAAGATGTGGAGCTAAGGCAAAATACAAGAGAATTGTGGTATTGGCCCATGTCTTTGACTTCAGTGGAGACGGGGGATGGGGGGGGAGCACCGTAAAGTTGGTGGTCTTATGTCATACGGAGCGGGGTGGTGAGGGTGCATACTGTTGGTCCCACCATTCAAGAAGAGTACACCCTTGGTCCCAGCTCCCAGCATACTGGAGACAGAAACGGGCAGATCCCGGAGCTCAGGGTCAGCCTGATGCAGGGCAAACTCTAAATAGGGAAAGACTTCGATCCAGGAGTGGTGGAACACATCTTTGTTCCCTTCAGATGGGAAACACAGGTCCCTGATCCCAATAATTAGAGTTCAGAGACACACACATGGGATTTGGAGGGACCTAGGTTTGGAGGTTACTCACAAAAGGCCTTCTCGACGCAGGCAGATTGTCCTTTGGGATCTCAAAATATATACACTAGAGCTGGTTTAGCTCCAAGGTGACAGAATGATTTCTTCTTTAACCTGGATTGAAAGATAACGCTTTGTATGTTGTCAGAAGGCCAAATTTACTTCAGGAGAAGTACTACCTAGCTGACCACCCCCCCAAAAAAAAATAAAAGAGGGCAATTGTCCTAGGGTGGGATTGGGGCAGGGCTCTGTTCTTATCGTTCCAGGAGAATCGAAGCGTCCTTTAGGGGAGCCCGGGGACCGCTGGACAGCGGAAATCTAGCAGAGAGCAGAATCAGGCACCAAGGAGGACGAGTGACCCAGTTGATTCTGCCTGGCAGACTTCCTCAATAGCTGTCTCCATCGGGGGCCTGCAACCACCACAGCAATCCAATGTCAATGGGACCGCTCAGCTCTACACAAAGCCCCGGCAGGAACCTCAGTGAAGCCTGCAAGATCAGCTTCTGCCTACAAACCCCTTAGGTCATCTAAACAGCTGAGAACAGAAGGACTGAACATGAAAGGAGTGTACTAACATTTTTAACCATTTTTTCCATTTGGGTTCGGGCCCCAAACAGGTCTACTACGACCCAAATCAGCAGGAAGTCACTTTAAGAGAGCGACGTCCCATGCCCAGAGGGTGGGGAAGGTGTTTCTCCGCCCTTCTTTTTGGTTATTTGAAGGATAACTGAAAACTCTGATATTTAGGGGAAGAGATTACAAGCTGATAAATGGTCCTGTCTTAATGGGTTTTGGAGGTTAGCCCCAGCGACTTCCTACTTTTCCTTTTCTGTATCCTTCTTCCTCTCCTATGTAGGAGTGCAT
>CAJQZJ010029257.1:0-24814 GCA_907164525.1 Lophiomys imhausi | reverse complement strand
CAAGACATGAAAATAGAAATAGAAACAATAAAGAAAACACAGTCAGAGTTAAAAGAGGAAGTGGAGAACCAAGGGAAGAGAACAGGAACTACGGATGTGAGTATCAACAATAGGATGCAAGAGATGGAAGACAGGATCTCAGGCATGGAAGATTCAGTGGAAGAAATCAGTACAACATCCAAAGAAAATGAGAAGGCTAAAAAATCTCTCACCCACAACATCCAAGAAATCAAGGACTCAATGAAAAGACGGAACCTGAGAATTATAGGTATAGAGGAAAGAGAGGACTCCCGACTCCAAGGTCCAGGAAATATCTTCAACAAAATCATAGAGGAAAACTTCCCAAACCTGAAAAAAGAGATGCCAATAAAAATCCAAGAGGCTTACAGAACACCAAACAGATTAGACCAGAAAAGAAACTCCTCTCGCCACATAATAATTGAAACACCAAATGTACAGAACAAAGAAAGAATATTAAAAGCTGTAAGAGAAAAAGGTCATGTCACATACAATGGCAGACCCATCAGAATTACACCTGACTTCTCCTCGGAAATTTTAAAAGCTAGAAGGGACTGGTCAGATATACTACAAGTCCTGAGAGATCATAGGTGCCCAACCAGACTACTCTACCCAGCAAAACTCTCTATCAACATAGATGGAGAAAACAAGATATTCCATGACAAAATTGAATTTAAACAATATCTACCCACAAACCCAGCCCTACAGAAAATCCTAGAAGGAAAATCTCAACCCAAAGAAGAAAACTCCACCCAAGAAAACAAAGGGAATAGAAAACCCCTCAGCAACTAAACCAAAAGAGGCACAGGACCACCACCTATACCAAACTAATGGGAAATAACAACCCCAGGTCACTAATATCCATCAACATCAATGGACTCAACTCCTCAATAAAAAGACATAGGTTTACAGAGTAGATCCGCAAGCAAGACCCTTCCTTATGCTGTATACAAGAGACACATCTAACTACGAAAGATAGACACTGCCTCAGAGTAAAGGGTTGGGAAAAGGTTTTCCAAGCAAATGGACCCAGGAAGCAAGCTGGAGTAGCCATCTTAATATCAAACAAAACAGACTTCCAACTGAAGTTAATGAAGAAAGACAAAGAAGGGCACTATATACTCATTAAAGGGAATATTCATCAAGAGGAAATCTCAATACTGAACATCTATGCCCCAAATACAAAGGCACCTACTTTCGTAAAAGAAACACTTCTAAAACTTAAAGCGCACATCAATCACAACACATTAGTAGTGGGAGACTTCAACACCCCACTCACAACAATGGACAGATCATCAAGACAGAAGACGAACAGAGAAATATTGAGTCTAACAGAGATCATGAAACAAATGGACCTAACAGATATCTACAGAACGTTTCACCTAAACACAAAGGAATACACCTTTTTCTCAGCACCCCATGGAACCTTCTCCAAAATCGACCACATAGTTGGTCACAAGGATAGTCTCAATAGATACAAGAAAATTGAAATAACACCTTGTATCTTATCAGACCACCACGGAATAAAGCTGACTTCAACAGCAAAAGAATCAACAGAAAGCCTACACACACATGGAAATTGAACAGATCCTTACTGGATGACCACTGGGTCAGGGAAGAAATAAAGAAGGAAATCAAAGACTTCTTAAAATCCAATGACAATGAAGACACAACATACCAAAACCTATGTGATACTTTGAAAGCTGTGCTACGAGGAAAGTTCATAGCACTAAGTGCTTTCAAAAAGAAAATTGTGACAGCTCATATTAGTGAACTAACAGCTAAGCTGGGTGAATTGGAAAAAAAAAAGAAACAAACACTCCCAAGAAGAGCAGAAGGCAGGAAATCATCAAACTTAGGGCTGAAATCAACAACTTAGAATCAAAAAGAACTATACAAAGAATCAATGAAACCAAGAGTTAGTTCTTTGAGAAAATCAACAAAATAGACAGAACCCTAGCCAAATTAACTAAAAGGCAAAGGGAAAGAACCCAAATCAACAAAATCAGAAGTGAAAAGGGAGAAATAACAACAGACATTGAGGAGATCCAGAAAATATTCGGGCATTAATTTAAAAATCTATATTCCACGAAATTTGAAAACCTAAGCGAAATGGACAATTTCCTCGATAAATTCCACCTACCAAAACTAAATCAAAATCAGATTAACAGCTTAAACAGCCCAATAACACCGAAGGAAATAGAAATAGTCATTAATAATCTCCCAACCAAAAAAAGCCCAGGGCCAGATGGCTTTAGCACGGAATTCTACCAGACCTTCAAAGAGGAACTAACACCATTACTTTTCAAACTCTTCCACCACATAGAAACAGAAAGAACACTGCCAAACTCTTTCTATGAGGCCACTGTCATTCTGATTCCTAAACCACAGAAAGACCCAACAAAGAAAGAGAACTTCAGACCAATCTCCCTCATGAACATAGATGCAAAAATACTTAATAAAATACTAGCAAACCGAATTCAAGAACACATCAAAAGTATCATAACACCATGATCAAGTAGGCTTCATCCCTGGAATGCAGGGATGGTTGAATATACGAAAGTCTATCAATGTAATTCACCACATAAACAAGATGAAAGAAAAAAACCACATGATAATCTCGCTAGATGCAGAAAAAGCATTTGACAAAATCCAGCACCCCTTCATGCTAAAAGTTCTGGAGAGAACGGGCATACAAGGACCATACCTAGAAATAATAAAGGCAATATACAGCAAGCCAGTAGCCAACATCAAATTAAATGGAGAGAAGCTTGAAGCATTTCCTCTAAACTCAGGGACAAGACAAGGATGTCCACTTTCACCATATCTCTTCAATATAGTACTTGAAGTTCTTGCTAGAGCAATAAGACAACTAAAGGAGATCAAAGGATAAAAATTGGAAATGAAGAAGTCAAATTATCCCTATTCGCAGATGATATGTTAGTATACATAAGCGACCCCAAAAACTCCACCAAAGAACTCTTACAGCTGATAAACAACTTCAGCAAGGTGGCTGGATACAAAATTAACTCAAAAAAATCAGAAGCCCTTCTTTATACAACAAACAAATATACCGAGAAAGAAATAAGGGAAACAACCCCCATCACAATAGCCACAAACAACATAAAATACCTGGGGGTAACTCTAACCAAGCATGTAAAGGACCTATATAACAAGAACTTCAAGCCCCTGAAGAAAGAAATGGAAGAGGCCTTTAGAAGATGGAAAGATCTCCCATGCTCATGGATAGGTAAGGTCAACATAATAAAAATGGCTATCCTACCAAAAGCAATATATAGATTTAATGCAATTCCTATCAAAATACCAACACAATTCTTTATAGACCTGGAAAAAGCTATTCTCAACTTCATATTGAACAACAAAAAGCCCAGAATAGCTAAATCAATCCTGTACAATGAAAAAACATCTGGAGGTATCACCATCCCAGATTTCAAGCTCTACTACAGAGCAACAGTAATAAAAACAGCATGGTACTGGTATAGAAACAGACCAGTGGATCAATGGAATCGAATTGAAGACCCAAACATGGATCCACACACCTAGGGCCAACTAATCTTTGACAAAGAAGCCAAAACCGCACAAAGGAAGAAGGACAGCATCTTCAACAAATGGTGCTGGTCCAACTGGATGTCAACTTGCAAAAGAATGAAATTAGACCCATACCTATCACCTTGTACAAAACTTAATTCCAAGTGGATCAAAGACCTTAATATACGGCCAGCCACACTAAAGATACTAGAAGAAAAAGTAGGAGAAACCCTCGAACTCATTGGCACAGGTGACAACTTCCTGAACAGAACACCAACAGCTCAGGACCTGAGATCAACAATCATTAAATGGGACCTCATGAAACTGAAAAGCTTCTGTAAGGCAAAGGACACTGTCATTCGAACAAAACGGCAACCAACAGACTGGGAGAAAATCTTCACCAACCCCACATCTGATAAGGGCTATTATCTAAAATCTACAAAGAACTCAAGAAACTAAATGCCAAGAAACCAAATAATCCAATCAAAAAATGGGAGATGGTGCTAAATAGAGAACTCACAAAGGAGGAATCCCTAAGGGCTGAGAGACACCTGAAGAAATGTTCAACATCCTTAATCATCAGAGAAATGCAACACAAGACGACCCTGAGATTCTACCTAACACCTGTTAGAATGGCTAAGATAAAGAGCTCAAATGATAGTCCATGCTGGCGAGGGTGTGGAGAAAGGGGAACCCTACTCCATTGCTGGTGGGAGTGCAGGCTTCTTCAACCACTATGGAGGTCTCTCTGGCGATATCTTAGAAATCTAGGAATAACCTTGCCTCAGGACCCAGCCATACCACTTCTGGGTATACACCCAAAGGACCTCTCACGGAGACATAGGGAAGTCTCCTCATCTATGTTCATAGCAGCCTTATTTGTAATAGCTAGAAATTGGAAACAACCCAGATGTCCCTCAACTGAAGAATGGATTAAAAAATTGTGGTACATCTATACAATGGAATATTACTCAGCTATAAGAAACAATGAAATCATGCAATTTGCAACCAAATGGATGGATCTAGAGGAGCTCATCCTGAGTGAGCTAACCCAGTCTCAGAAGGATGCACATGGCATCTATTCACTTATAGTAGGATTTTAACTATATCGTACAGGATATCTATACTACAACCAACACACCAAAAGGAACATGGACATAAATTTTTTTTTATCTTTTTCTTTTTCCTCCTTTTTTCTTTTTTCTTTTTCCTTTTCTCTTCTCTTTTTCCTCTCTTTTTTTGTTGATATTCTTTGTTTTTGTGGGTTTGTGTGTTTGTTGTTCTTTTTTTTTTAGTATTCCCCCAGTAGCTAGGAGACACCATTCACTGGCAATACTGCCTCGTAGACCCCCGGTGAATGAAGAGGCTCTTGGCCCTCATATGACTCCTGATCTGTGGTGAGAGACTATTAGGCAGGGACACTCCACCCCAGAGGAACAAGACGGAAGGGTCAGGGGGTAGAGCATGAGAGGGTGGGGCTGGGAAGCAGGAAAAGAGGACAATATGATAAGGATGTAACCTGAAGCAACAAACAAATAAATTTATTAAAAAAAAAAAAAAAAAAAAAGGCAGGTGGCAGGGCTGAAACACTGTGAATGGAATAGAGGATACAGCCATTCGGCCTGGTTTTGCAGACCTCCAGGTGTAGAGAAGACGTGGAGCTAAGGTAAAATACAAGAGAATTGTGGTATTGGCCCATGCCTTTGACTTCAGCGGAGACGGGGGGTGGGGGGGACCGTAGAGTTGGTGGTCTTATGTATTCTGGAGTCATACGGAGCGGGGTGGTGAGGGTGCATACTCTTGGTCCCACCATTCAAGAAGAGTACACCCTTGGTCCCAGCTCCCGGCACACTGGAGACAGAAACGGGCAGATTCCAGAGCTCAGGGTCAGCCTGATGCAGGGCAAACTCTAAATAGAGAAAGACTTCGATCCAGGAGTGGTGGAACACATCTTTGATCCCTTCACATGGGAAACACAGGTCTCTGATCCCAATAATTAGAGTTTAGAGACACACACATGGGATTTGGAGGGACCTAGGTTTGGAGGTTACTTACAAAAGGCCTTCTCGATGCAGGCAGATTGTCCTTTGGGACCTCAAAATATATACACTAGAGATGGTTTACCTCCAAGGTGACAGAATGATTTCTTCTTTAACCCGGATTGAATGATAACGCTTTGTATGTTGTCGTAAGGCCAAATTTGCTTCAGGAGAAGTACTACCTAGCCCCCCCCCCCGCCCCCCAAAAAAAGAGGGCAATTGTCCTAGAGTTGGGATTGGGGCAGGGCTCTGTTCTTATCGTTCCAGGAGAATCGAAGCGTCCATTAGGGGAACCCAGGGACGGCTGGACATTGGAAACCTCAGCAGAGAGCAGAATCAGGCACCAAGGAGGACGAGTGACCCAGTTGATTCTCCCTGGCAGACTTCCTCAATAGCTGTATCCATCGGGGGCCTGCAACCACCACGGCAATCCAATGTCCCTGGGACCGTTCAGCTCTACACAATGCCCTGGCAGGAACCTCAGTGAAGCCTGCAAGATCAGCTTCTGCCTACAAACCCCTTAGGTCATCTAAACAGCTGAGAACAGAAGGACTGAACATAAAAGGAGTGTACTAACATTTTTAACCATTTTTTCCATTTGGGTTCGGGCACCAAACAGGTCTACTACGACCCAAATGAGCAGGAAGTCACTTTAAGAGAGCGATGTCCCATGCCCAGAGGGTAGGGAAGGTGTTTCTCCGCCCTTCTTTTTGGTTATTTGAAGGATAACTGAAAACTCCAATATTTAGGGGAAGAGATTACAAGCTGATAAATGGTCCTGTTTAATGGGTTTCGGAGGTTAGCCCCAGGGACTTCCTACTTTTCCTTTTCTGTATCCTTCTTCCTCTCCTATGTAGGAGTGCATAGGCTTGAGAAAAATGAGATATAGACATAGCACAGGAAGGTCCAAGAAGAAGGGGCAGATTATTGAATATGTCCTTATACCTTTGTATATTGATACAAAATTAGTAGTTTATTTGGCTAAAGTGGTATTGACCATTGTTTATTGTGCAAAAATAAGATTGTATTGGATTACATCAGTATTGATCTTTGTATATTGATACAAAATTAAGATTATAGTTGGCCACAATGGTATTGACCCTTGTATATGGACGTAATATTAAGATTGTATTGGGCTACATAGGCATTGATCTTTGTATATTGATACATAATTAAGAGTATATTTAACCACAATTGGATAGATCTTTGTATATTGATACAAATTTAAAGGTAATGCTTCCTAATAGTATCATACCTAGAGATACTTAAAAATAAAATGTGAAGCTCTGGCCTCTTGATACCAACCGTCTAAAACGGTCTAGGATAGTTAAGTAAAACAAACTCCTAGTCATGCAAACATGTCACTTTGTTAGCTACTATGACAGTCTATCACAGATATTCTCTAAACTACCCAGTAATCAAGTTGCTAAGAGACAAGCAACATTTGCTTATCTAAATACAAGAGATGGATAGGGCATCTTCAAAAACCCCAAAAGAGATCTGCAGAATATGGCATTCAAAGATGTTATCTTAAATCAAGATTTTTTTTTATATCGAGACATATCAGCGCCTGACAGCACCCCCTATTCTACTCCAAGTAGAAGATAAGCATCGAAGAACCTCCACTGTAAGATGGTTGAATTAGTGGCAAGCCTATCTCTTGGCATGAAAAAACCCCTTGCACCAACTGCAGACAGACTGCTGTCCAAAAAGGACAAAACTTGGTAGCAGGGAAGTCGACAGCCTAACTCTGCCAAGACAGGGTAGGTAAGTCCTTCATAATCCCTGCTCCACAACAAATGTCTGTCATAGAAACAGGACCCAAAGGCTGAAGACTGATGCAGGAATGTATGGAGAGAAAATGGGAACTGTCCAGGCAGTCATTGGTATGTCCTTTCTTAGTTTTGGAAGCTGCAGGCCCTGCACTTCCTATATAAGCAGATATATTTATCCCTCTCAGGTCTCTGAGGTGGTTGAAGAATAGACAGCTAGAGTCTCATAGTTAAATTTTGAGTTGTTTAGGAATCAAGAGGGTGTTATAGATCTAAGAAGATAAAAGTGTGTTCCAAGTTAGTATGAATGTTGAGTCAGATATAGACCTTTAAACTCATGGAGATGGTTAGATAGTAGAATGTTAAAGTCAGGGGCCAAATGTGTATAAACTGGACATTGGGAAGGTATACTGGGCCATTTAACTCTCACAAATGTGGCATATTTATATCTGTTGTTTTGTATAATACTTACTGCTATAAGAGAAGGAACCATATGTTGGACTGAAAGGGGAAACTTCTGGGGGGAAGAGGGTGGAAGGGCAGGATAGGAAGGGGGAATAGGGAGGGGTTTGTGACTGAGATGTAACTTGAAGAAAAAAAATAAAGTATTTAATAAAAAAAAGAAAAAGAAAACAAATAACAGCAGATCCTGGCGAGCATGGGCTCAAAGGGAAACTTAGGCATTGTTGGTGGGAATGTCAATAGTAGAGCATCAATAGAACTCAATATGGAGGCTTCTGAAAACTAGCACTAGATCCACCATATGGCCTAACTACACCACTCTTGGGTATTTCCTGAAGGATTCCAAGGCTCACTGAAGCACTGATAACAGATGTTACATCATAGACCTCACCTAGGTTGCAATAACAGAGGAACCAATAGAGAAATATGTATATACACAAGTGAGTTGTTTTCAGCCGTTAAGATTTAAATTGTATGTAAATTAAGCCAGTTTCAGAAAGACAAATAACATATATTTTCTCTCATTTGTGAATCCTAGATTTTATATAGCCAAATTCCCAAGAAAAGGGAGGGGATAGAGGATATGTGAAAAAATATCATATGTAACATGGTACCAGATACAAAGATTGCACACACTGAAAAATTTAAAAATAAATGTAAAAGGAAAAAGAAGCCAAAGTCACAGTTAAAAAACTAAAACTTATTTTTAAAAGATTGAAAATCTTGGCAATATTAAATTTTAAAACGACTTGACTATTTGACGAAAAAACTAAAAACAAATTTAAGAGGCAAGAGAGGGGTGCCTAATCTCAAACACAGAATCTATACCCACTCATCAGTAAGAATAGCTACCACAGTAGACACATGAAAAAAAACACCAGCACAATCATGTGATTGTTCAGGGAACAGAAAACCCAGCTCAGCCTTGCTGTCAATCAGGGAAAGCCCACTTAATCCAGCAGGGTGCTTTTCCTCACAAGACAAGGTCAGGAAGTCTAGGAACACCTTATCTTCTGGAAGAACACAAACAACCTCACTATCAAAAGGAAAACCCAGAACAAACGGGAGAAAGTTCATGCTTTAAAAAATCTTATGTGGTAGGTAAAAGAATGATGACATTTTCTATATATTTGGACATATGTCTGTTTTCAAATGAAAAAAGCCTACTTCTGAATAGCAAGCACACCATGGTTTCATTTTAAAAAATTTTGTTGACATATAATTACATCATTTCCCCCTTCCCATTTCTCCCTCCATATCTTGACATATGCCCCTCCTTGCTCCCTTTCAAACTCATGGCCTCTTTTTTCCATTAATGTTAATACATTTTTCATTAATTCTTTTCATTAATTAATTATTAGTTAATATATTCTTGAATACATAAATACAACCTGTTCGGTCTGCATAATGTTACTTGTATGTATATTTTCAAGGCTGACCATTTGGCACTGGATAACCAATTAGTATGCTCTTCCCTGGGGAGACTATCTTTCCAGTTCTCAGCATTTCCTAGTTGCCTGTAGTTCTTTGCGGAGGGTTGAGGCCTTGAGCCTTTCCTTACCTGCCATCCATGTTAGCCTGTCTATTGTGTCATCTTTACTCAGTTCATGTTTAGGCAGTCATGCTGGGGAGACTTTATGGTTGCAGCTTCTGATATTCCTAACAGACACATCTCACAGCACTTAAGAATAGGAAGTGCAATGGGCTCCCATTAAAAAAAAAAAATCCAGCAGTTGTGCCTCCTTTGTAAGCAAGCAAATGCATCCTTATTAGTGATGGTAAAGATGATACATCGGTTCTTCCTAAGTGTGACCATTTATTAAGGTGTGCCTACATTGCAATGCAGCCTTTCTAGGCATTATACTGCCTGCCTCAGCCTTGCTTTCTCATTTACTTGTTTTTATTATTCATAAAGCCTTATGTACAGTACAGTTTTGACTTTCACGTTAATGCCATTTCAAGCGCACCATGATAAAGAAGATAAGACCCTAGCAGACAGACACACGGGCGTGAATATTGTAATTTTTCTCTACAAATCTCTACATAAGTTTCTGAAATCTTTTAGCCTTAGGAGGCAAACACATGCCAGGTCTTCAAAAGTTTAATCTTCTGAGAACTTTGTCTCCAATCAATGGGGATTGTTGAAAAACATCATCATCGTCATTATCATCACTGGCCACTTTATTTTTATTGTCTGATGCTTGCATAGAAATGTTAGTCTGTTCTGCTATTCGAAGATGCTGATGTTCCTGCAAGAGGCTGATTCCAGCCATCACAGACCATAAGCCTCAAATGTCCTGCAGATCCAGCTGACAGCTTCACTACAGCCTGTGACTGTATACGACCCAGCTAAAACTCAGGCACACCCTTGACCCAAGCCAACAGAAATAATAACAATGGTGTGATGTGTTCAATTGCTGGACTCTGATAGGTTGTTATGCTGCCTAGAAGCTAACTGATATTTAATAATTTATGAACTGGAAAGCTCACAACAGGTTTACTACTATTATTGTGTGTGTGTGCGCGTGCGTGCGTGCGCACGCGCTTCATCTGTGTAGAACATGCACATACCATGAAGAGGTCAGAGGTCAGTTTTCAGGAGTTGGTTCTCCCTTATCTTCTTGTCAATTTAATGCAAAATAGAATAACCTGGGAAGAGGAACCTCAATTGAAAAAAATGTCTCCATCAGACAGGCCTGTAGGTAAGTCTATAGGCATTTTCTTGATTAATGATTGATATGGGAGAGTCCAACCAATTAGAGGTATCACCCCTGGGCAGGTGGTCCTGGATGCTGTAAGAAAGCAGGCTGAGCAAGCATTGGGAATAGGACAGTAAGCATCAATCCTCCATGAGCTGTGCTTTAGTTTCTGTCTTCAGGTTCCTGCCTTGAATTCCTGCCCTGACTTTCCTTAATGATGGGTTATAATCAGGATGTGTACTCCAAATAAACCCTTTACTCTCCAAGTTGCTTTTGCTCATGGTGTTCATCAGTGTGACAAAAAGCAAAAGTAGGACAAGGGATCCACTGCTAGAACTCATGTCATTAGGTCTGTTTGGTAAGAGTGTTTACCTGCTGAACAAAAATTAATTCAATTATTTACTTAGTATTTATATTATATTTAATTGGTTGATGGTGTCAATCCTTAACCCACCATTATAAATGAGCAGACAGAGACCTGAAGGATTTTAACAAGCTTTGGCCTGGCTTGTGAAATCTTAGCCCATCTAATCAATCTCTTAATTCTATTCCCAAATATGACCCCATGTATACACATGTCCCTTTGGACTGCTATTCTCCACACTATGCCAATGTTCCAGGCCACATGGAAGGATCTTCTTTCATCTACCCCATCATGTGTCTCCTTCCTCCTGCTCCTGGCTTCTCTTTGAGGCTTCTTCTACCATGAACCCCTCTGCTTCAGAAGCCCGTGCACCTTAATCCCGCCTACCTCTGTCTTTGCCCAATCTCAGGCCTCAGCATTCATTCAGACAATGATTAACAAGAAAGGTAGCATAGCTTCACTTGGTGTTCAGCAAGCAGGCTTCTGGGAACAGGTTCATTAACATTTAGAATGCAAAACATCATCCCATCAACCTGCTAAGCCTTCTTGCCAGCCCTGCATTGGATTTTCAATAAAGACTTTACTCAGTCAGGAACCATTAAGGAGGCACTTGAAGGATGACAAAAGAAGGCAGTATGTACTGTTATGCATGGTATCCACTGTGAGTCTTGGGAATATGAGGAAGAGAAGCCATCAGGATAGAAACAGCACAAACTAGGTGTGAATGCCTTTGTGAGGTAGAGATAGCCGTTCTTCCAAGTGGAGGTGGGAAAGTATGTCATGGAGCACTGTGGTGGCCAATTCACACAGATCCCACGGGGTTGTCTGGGATGTGCACAATGGTCCACAGGCAGCCACCGAAGGAAGAAGAGAAGCAACATTTGTGTATGCACAAAAGCAACAAGTGTTTGCATCTCCATGTATTTCGGAAGGTGGATTGTTTTCTTGGTATGGAGGAGGACAGAAGCCCAGGTGTGCAGGTATATATCTGCAATCCATTGGAAGGCAGAGGGGAGAGAATTAAGAGTTCTGGATTAAGATCTCTGTCACAAAACACAAGAAGGCTCAGTGGGTAATAGCATTTTCCACACCTAATGACCTGAATAAGTTTGATTCCCAGGACCCACATGGTAGAAGGAGAAAACTGATGCCCCACAAGTTGTCCTCTGACCCCCACAGTGTGCTGTAACACAAATGCACACATACTTGCACACACACAAATAGATAAAATAAAACATTTTAGTAAAAAATAATTTAAAAATCAGGCGTTCCAAGAGCACAAATCACAAGAGGCATTGTCCAAAAATAAAAATAAAGAAAGAAAAAGAAAAGGAGTCAGGCATGGTGACACACATACATACAATCCCAGCACTTGGGAGGTAGGGGCAGGAAGATCAGTTGAAGGCCAGCCTGAGATATATCAAACCCTGTCTCAAAACTGAGAAACAAGATAGATTAAGGAGGTTTTTGCTGCATCTTTTTCCCCCCTTTTTTCTGTTGTTTTTATTGCTGCTGCTGTATTTTGATAGATGATCACTTACAGCACAAGTTGGCTTTGAACTATGCAGCTGAGAGTGACCTTGAGTTCCTGACCTTCTACCTGTATCTCTCAAGTGCTAGGGTTACAGATGTGCATGACCATGGCCAGTTTTCTCACTGCCTTCTCTGAAGATGGGAATGCTGTCTCCCTGCTTCTTGCTTTTTTTTTTTTTTTTTTTTTTGCTATTTAGTCTCATTAATTTTATTCTATATGTATGAGTGTTTTGCCTGCGTGTTTGTATATTCACCACTTGGGTGCCTGGGGTGTTCAGAGGACCCCTGGAACTGCAGTTATAGGTAGTTGTGAGCCACCGTGTGCGTGCTGGACACTGAACTGAGGCAAGAGCAACACACGCTCTTAATTGATGCACCATCTAACCAGCCCCATTCATACTTGCTTTCAATAAATGCTCTATCTTTTTCCTGGTCATATCTCAGGTGCCCAACCAAAAGGAAAATTTTAAATCTTTGCAATCAAACAGCAATTATTTTTATTTTTGTAGGAGGATGTGATGGGGTTGAGTGACACCTCACAGTGTCATATATATTCATTACCTTTCTATTGCTGTGAAGAAACACCATGGCCAATGCAATCTATAAAAGAAATAATTTAATTAGGGGCTTGCAAATAGTTTTAGAGGGTTAGTCCCTGACCATCCATGGCAAGGATCATAGCATCAGACAAGAAGGCATGGTGCTGGAGCAGTAGCTGAAAGCTTACATCTTACCCACAAGTTGGAGGCAGAGGGAGAAAGGGAGAGAGAGAGAGAGAGAGAGAGAGAGAGAGAGACAGACAGAGAGAGAGAGATAGAGAGAGAGAGAGAGAGAGAGAGAGAGAGTCTGGAATGGGATTTCAAAAACTCAAAGCCCACCCCAGTGACACATCTCCTTCAACAAGGTCATGACTCCTAATCCTTTCAAAACAGTTCCATCAATTGGGAAACAACCATTCAAATACATGAGGTTATGGGGACCATTTTCATTCAAACTACCATACATTATAGATCTGTACAATGATCACCCACTTAAGGTAGTCATACTTAAGAATCTGATTATTCTAAAAAATAGAGAATTGCTTCAAAATCCTTCTGCTTTTTAGGCGGTAGATAGCTAAAACGAGATGGCACTCAGCTTAACAGAAAATTCAAAAAATATATTTATATATTTTAAAAATAAACCTAGTTAAAATAAGAACTAGATATCTTTTGGGGGAAGGATTGGAAATTTGGATGTTTGAAATAGTGAGTGTTATGGACTTAGAGAAAAGAGGCCAGTGAACTCCCTGGCATGTGCAGTGACTGGAGACATTTTGTCAACAGACATAGCAGAGAACATTGCAAATGTTTGCCATGCTCTGCCAAGCCCTCGGTAAAAGTCCACTGTGCAGATGTAATTGCATTAAGTTAATGGTGCTGTGTAGAAATGAAGATGGACACAGGCTCCAAGTACCAGCTGACTGTGGCACAAGGGATCATGGGAGGAGAGGTGGGAAGGAGCACCCTCGGGCAGGGATCACAAAGATGAGGCATACTGCAGCTTCTCATGGTGGAGGGAATGGAACTTTCCATCTTTTTTATTTAAGTGTTAAAGGACAGGTGCCCTTGAACAAATGGAAGTCTTAGAGGACACTGGGTGCTAGATATTTGGATTCTGTCTTTATGAACTGAACTGTGAGGGTTAAATCAACTCTGCCCCATTTTTCTAAGTTCCCTGAATCCGAAGAGGTGCATATTATTGTCTTCATGTTGCCGACAAGAAAGTGTGCAGTAGAAGCAAACGCAGAGAGGGCGAGCAACTTGTGCAAGGGCAGAGCTGGTAAACATCCCTGGATGCCCACTGCACCTCTCTCTGCCACCAACTTCCACCACACTGTTCTCCAGAAACCACTCAATCTCTGGGTCCCTCGTGTTCTCCCAGGACCTCCTTGCCTAGCTTTCCCGAGGCCCTTTTCTATTTTATCCTCGCCTCTATTTCTGCCTCTTGGGGCCTCCAGCTTTTTTCTGAAGAACAACCCAGCAGAATGCCAACTCTAGTTTTCTCTAAAAAAAAAAAAAAAACCTATGGTCTTTCACTTATTTTCTTCACTTTTTCTAGATTTATGACCCCTTTTAATCTTTTAAAAATATTTATTCTTGTTTTTCTTCTGTATATGTATATATGTGCATGTCTAGAGTGTGTGCGTGTGAATACAGGTACCTGTGGAGATCAGAATAGGGTGTCAGATTCCCCGGAGGTGAAATTCCAGGCAGTTGTGCAGTGAACTGATATGAGTGCGGGGAACTGAACTCCGTTCCTCTGCAGGAGCAGAACATGTTCTTAACCACTGAGCCTTTGCATCAAATCAGTCTGGCCAATTGGAAAGCAGCCACAACAACCCAGCTCTCTGCAGAGGAGCAGTAGTATGCTGACTTAACATAGTCAAAAAGAAATTTTATTAGCCAGAGAATAAAAACAAAACAGAAAAGGAGGTGCTATTGAACTGTTTACACCAGCATTGGTCATTAGACTGCTGTGTTTATTATGAGGCTACATGACACCACTTTGACAGGGATGTCCTGAAAAGATGTTTATGGTGACGCGGAATAGAACGTAACTAAAAGTGACCTTAACAACAAGTTTACTTGGCTAATCCAACCATGCAGATGTATAGCGTTGGCTTTAGTCTCTCTGGTCGCCTGTGGTTTCCCCCATGACCACTAGGTGGCAGGCGCGGTTCCGAGCTGCAGAATGTCCAGTGACAAAAGCTGGAAGGGAAGGTTTCTACTTTACTGTTTGTTACCCAGGAAGAAGCCCTTTACAGAGCCTTCGGTTATGGCTTTGATCTGAAGTGTCCTTCCGAAAAGACTGTGTTGAAATCTTAGCTCCAGTCTCACGGTGTTACTGAGAGGTGACTGAATCATAGGAGTACCAACTTCATCAATGCATAAGTCTGTTGAGTTCACAGGCGGAAGGCTTCCCAATGTGGCCACATTTCATAGTTACATGAACCACAGCGAGATCTCAACACCCTTTGTGTCTGTGTTTCAAATGGCTCAGTAGAGCCCCAGAACCTTTCCTGTCACATGCCAGATTGCTCAAACTCCAGATTTGAGGAGATCTCTGCTGCAATTTAGTTATCTAAGAAAATATTGTCTTTACCATCTTGGTACCCTTTAGGGAACGTTTGTAGTTCCTCAGACAGCAGTGGAGCAAAGCCCACAGTTTCTGCCCTTAGAGCTCAAAATACGGGAGTACGAAACTTCTGGCTAATTAATTCAAAAAAATGTGTGTGTGTGTGTGTTGTATGTATATTTGTTTTCTGAGGCAGGCTTTCTCTGTCCAACCCTGGTTGTCCTGGAACTTGCTCTGTAGACCAGCCTGGCTTTAAACTCAGAGAACTGCCTGCCTCTGCCTCCTGAGTTCTGAGATTAAAGACATGTGCCACCACTGCCAATCTCTCAGTCTCTCTCAGAACTCATTGTGCACTAAAATTACAATTGGTGCGCCTTTTTAAAAACGTGTTTGACTATTCTGGACTATTAAGAGAAATCGGTCTGTGCTTCTTGTTTGAGCTAAATGCAAGGATTTCGATATAATTTGAACTTAAGGCTGAAAAGACCGGTTTTCCTGGACTTCACCTCAGGCAGGCTTATTCGAGGTGAACAGAGTACTGCGCCCTGCTGGACCATTTAGTTACGAGTACCCATTGGGCTCTATTTAAACTCTACCCCTACGTTATCCAAGAAGACAGACTTGGGAGACTCACTGGATGTGTCTGTCCCTCTCCCCAGTATGACCATATTGAGTAAATCTCTCCTTTCTGCTTCTCGCTATTAATTTGGCTCCTTTGATTGGCTTGTTGAGGATGGGTGGCTGAACTTGGATTTTTGGGGGCACAGGCTGTGACCCCTAAGTCTGGCAACACTTCCAGTAACTTACCTATCAGTTAGAAAAAAGTTGATATTTTTAAAGGAACATAGCAATAGAAAATTCACAAAACCCAGCATTTAATCAAAAATAGCCAAACAAAGATGTCCAGATGTGGTGTAGTATACACCTAGGAGCACTCAGAAATGAGGATGCCATCAACAGGTCAGAACTATGAAGCATCCATTATGAATGAAAATACATAATCTAGGATAAAAAGGAAACATACAGCATTTTAGGGAAGAAATGAAAAAAATGTGTGTATATACAGATGTAGATGGAGATAGAAACATATCACACTTAAACACCTGGAGATAAAATAAAAATGCTTGGATGAAAAAATTGCACTAAATGACATTAGCAATAGACTAAACATCATAAAAGTGAAGACCAGTGAGCTAAAAGCTATGCAAAATTTTTTGAAGTACAAGGAAAAATACATGAGAGGTGGGATGTCTTGGAAAAATGAACTAAACACCAGTGAACTCAGAAAAATATCAAGAAGACCAATGTGTATATAATTAGATTATAAACAAGGAAAAAAGAGAAGGCAAAAATAATATATCAACTTTAGAAAAAACATTCTTAATACATGCAAACCAAAAAGCATGATTCATAAATCAATGACCAACACAACTAATAAATATAAAGAAAAGTATGTGGAGGCATATCAGGATCAAACTTCTAAAACCAAGGAAAAGTCTACGGCTGGGGAGATAACTCAAGCACTTAAATGCTTGCCTTGCAAACATCACACCCAGAACTCATGTGAAAACCGCCAGGCATGGTTGTGTGTGCATGCTTGTAACTCTAGCATTGGGGTAACAGAGACAAGTGGTTCCTAGGGGCTCCTGGCTGCCCAGCCTGCCCACTGGATGAGCTTCAGCCCAGTGGTAGCAACATGGCCGCTGCTAGAGGGATGACACATGAGGTTGACCTCTAACCTCCTCATAACACTCATAAACACATGCATGTCCTCTCTCACACATGTGCACTTACACATATACAAACACATTCACACACAAAAAGAAAAAAGTAAAAAAACAAAAAACAAAAAAACAACAACAACAACTCTAGAAGATGACAAAGATTAGAATTAGAAATTGGTTTTTGGTGTCATAGTTTGTATCTTGAATGTCCCCTAAAAACTTGCGTTGAATTCTTGACTAGTTGATTGAGGTGCTATTGTGTGTGAAGTGGAGGAACTCTCTGGAGATCCGGTATCCTGGGAGGGGATTTGGTCACTGAGGTTATTCTCTTGAAAGAGATCCTCTTTCTTTTTCTGGATGTCAAGGTTGATGTGAAATGAGTAGTATTTTTGTTTTTTTGTTTGTTTTTCCACATGCTCTCAGAGTAGCATCCTATAGTGCTGCCGGACCATAAGCAATGGGGCCAAGAAATTACCAACAGAGGTCTGCCCTTCTCAGGCACAGAGATGGAAATCTGACTAACACACCAGTCACTCTGAACATCAGAAAGCGTACAGCAACATCATTAAAGCAATTAAAGAAAAGCGCTGTCACTTGAAATCTCTAAAACTAATGACAATACTTGTCAACATTAAGGTGAAATAAGATTTTGGAAAACAAAAAAATGAATCACCACTCTTGGAGGCTCTTACTGTATGCATGATAAAAATAAATATTTTATTGTATATCCTAGACCATCCACTAAAAACATAGGACAGATCTTAAGTTTAATAGATCAATAGCAGAAATAAAGTAGATTAATAAAATGCTAAACTAACCTACGGCAAAGCAAAAAATGAAAAAAAGATGGAAAAAATAAACCATAGATGAGACAGACGAAACACAAATTACAAAATGATAGATTAAGCCACAATCATGTAAGTAAATGTAAATGTTCTTTAAAAGTTTCAGTAATAAATTGCATTTTTTAGATTGGATAAAAAACGAAAATCAAGATCCAGCTACAGGCATCTATAAGAAAATTATTTAACATAAAATGAAACAAATTAGCTAAGCCAAAACAAAACACAATAACCAAGAAACAAAGCAAAAAAAAACCCCATAAAACATAAATCACAAGAAACCTAGAATAACTATATTAATATTCAAGTGCACTTCAGGGCAAGAAATAACCCTAGAAATGTGAAGGGACAGTTCATAATGGAAATGGGGCCAAAATACTATAGACTGAATAGTACTGTGACTATGTCACCTAAAATGGGACACCTAAGATACATGAACCAGAAACCAAGAGAAGTAAATGAGGATTAAATCCACATGCTATGGAACCCTTTAGTATTGGTGAATAAAATAAATATGCAAAGTAATAAAAAGGCTGCAGAACTTTAGTTCTTAACTGGCATTTCTGGAGCACTTCATCTAACTACATTGTTTAAATGCACACAGAGCAGCTACCAAGAGATAACTGTGACAAGGAGAAGACACAGGCTTCAGATTTGTTTGTTGTTGTTGTTTTGCAATGTTTTGTTTTCTTCTGTTTTTTTTTTTTTAGAATTGAAATCATACAGTTCATAAAGTAGAAGACAGTAACAGAATGTCAGATGATAAGTGATCTAAAAATTAAGACAGCACCTTCTATATAACCCACAAGGCATAGAAGAAATCACGGGGAAAATAGAAAATATTTCCAGTAGAATAAAACTAAAAAAAAATTTGACACAGGTAAAGAACTGTTGAAATTATTTATACCGTATACAGAACCTGCCTCAGCCCTTTCTCTCTCCCCAGATCCAAACCCAGAAGTTTTGAAATTATAGATCCTTAGCAGCAGAAATCCAAAGCAATTTCTTGTTTTTCCTTTCTTTTTTAAAATTTTATGTGCATTGGTGTTTTTGCCTGAATGTATATCTGAAGGCCCCAGATACCCTGGAATTGGAGCCACAAACAGCTGTGAGCTGCCTTGTGAGTGCTGGGAATTGAATCCCGTTCCTCTAGAAGAGCAGGCAAAGCCCTCAACTGATGAGCCACCTCTCCAGAGTTAGGATATAAATTGGATTTTTTAGATTGGATAAAAAACAAAAATCAATATTCAGCTACAGACATCTATAAGAAAATTATTTAACATAGAAAGATATCACATAGTTAACCCAAGCCCATGGCCACTAACAGGGGCCCTCTCTGCTCTTTCACTAACCTCAGGACTAGTAATATGATTTCACTTTAATGCAACAACACTTCTGCTAATTTGCCTAATACTAAATATATTAATCATACTCCAATGATGACGAGACATTATTCGTGAAGGAACTTACCAAGGCCATCACACACCAATTGTTCAAAAAGGCCTTCGCTACAGAATAATCCTACTTATTGTCTCTGAGATTTTCTTCTTTGCAGGGTTTTTCTGAGCCTCTACCACTCTAGCCTTCTACCTACCTACACAGGATCTCAGAGAATGCTGACCTCCAATAGGAATTTTGCCACCTAACCCATAGATGTTCCCGTACTAAATACATTAGTTCTCCTAGCATCAGGAGTCTCAATCACACAGGGCCATCATAGCTTAAAAGACAGTAAACGAAATAATACGAATCGAGCCCCACTAATCACAATTCTACTTGGACTTTACTTTACTATTCTCCAAGCATCAGAATACTTTGAAACATCATTCTCAATCTCAGATGGAATTTACGGATATACATTCTTTATAGCAACTGGATTTCACGGCCTCCACATAATTATTGGATCTACAATCCTGATCATTTGCCTCCTTTGTCAGTTAAAATTTCATTTCACCTCAAGCCACCACTTTGGATTTGAAGCAGCCGCATGATATTGACACTTCGTTGACGTAGTCTGACTCTTCCTGTATGTGTCTGTTTATTGATGAGGTTCATACTTCCTTAGTATAACTACTACAGCTGACTTCCAATTAGTTAGATCTGGTAAACCCCAGAAGAAAGTAATTAACCTTCTTCTAACTCTCATAATTTATTCCTCGTTATCAGCCCTCTTAATTTTAACCGCATTTTGAATTCCTCAACATAACTCATACCCAGAAAATTCCTTGTTTTTAAAGGCAGCAAAATTTTAAGATAGTTTAGTAACACTGCATAATTTCACTTTCCCAAAATGATAAAGAAATTTCAGAGACCAGGGGTCTCTTTCCTTCTCCATTGCTGTGGTTAAAACATCCCAAGAGAAGCAACATAAGAAAGCAGGGTTTATTTGGGGGATAGTCCATCAGGACAGGCCATGGTGGAGGGCAATCAGGATGGCAAGAACCTGCAGCAGTTGATACTGCAGCCAAGCGGGGAAAAGGATGAGAGCTGCTCAGCTCGCTCCTCCTTTTTTATGCAGGTCCGGATCCAAGCCCAGGGAATGGCGTTCACTGCCAAGCCTGATGACCTAAGTTCAGTCCCCAGAACTTACAAAGTGGAGAAGGTGGAGGGAGAGAACTGACTCTTTCAAATTGTCCTCTGGTCTCCATATACATGCGCGCACACACACAAACATAAAAACATACACAAACACACACACACAAAACATACAAACATATGCACAAACACAAACACACACACAAACATGCAAACAGACACAAACACACACACAAAAAGACCCACAAGCACAAACACATACATACTAAACAAATAAATGCAATTTAAAGAGAAGAGAAAGAGTAGCAGTTTGGGTCTCCCCGAAATGAACATGCACAGGATGGGGGCTCAGACAGGAGCACGTAGGATGACCTTTTGCTCCAGGTCCCACTCCTCGTACACTCATGAAAAACAAACAAAGAAGCTCAACAACGACAACAACAAACAACCGGAGAGTCCTTTGGTGAGGTCAGTGAATTTTACATGAGGAAGTGTGTCAGATGACTCAGGGAAACTCGAATAAGTACTATATCATGACCTCGCCTATCCTCACTGCCTTGAGGTGGGGGAATTTTAATTACAGAGAGACAAATAGAAAAGATTTGCAGAATTGTGACAACTGTGCCAGGCAGCCAGGACCCAGGTTAATTTTCTTTTCCTTTTAAAAGTACAAATAAATAAGTAAATAAATAAATAATGTCGGTCAATTTGGAAAGACACATGACATGAATAGAATTCTCTGGCAGTCTGGTATGAAATGGCTAGCCAGAATGAAAAACCAATCAATCAAAAAATAGTTAAGCAAGAAGGTTCATGGGCTGCAAAGAGAGCTCAGGACAGGCAGCTGAGCAGCATCCAATCCAGGGCAAAGACGCCCTCTCGTGATCTCCCCCTGTCAAAGGCTGATCTAAGCCTGTGCTCATGTTGGTCAGCCGTGACATCATGAGGAGAAGGAAAGCGAGTAGGACCGCATGCCGCACTAGCCAACCCAGTCCTGGCCAGTGACTCTAAAGCTCCTAGTCCCTATTCAATGCACATGCACCTAGGTGGACAGACAGACATTTTTCAGCAGGTGCATGTAACCTGGCAAAGAGCTCAGAACATCCTGACGCCCACCACACATTAAACACTTGCTCCTGAATACCAGCATCCTAGAAAGGGTGGCAATTCCCTCTGCCACTGATACCAGGACAGAGATTTATTTTCCCTGATGGATGAGATATGAGCAGAAGTGGCACGTGGTATTCCCACTCACTTTTAGACCCAGTTTGTGGCTTGATATTTCTCCTTTTTCTCAAGCGTAAGACTAGCAATATTCAGAGAGAAATGATGCATCAGCCTGAGTCCCAGAATGGAAGGCACACAAGCAGGGCTACGATGACTTGGAATGCACATGAAGCAAAATGAAAAGTGGATCTTTGTGTTTAGTCATTGTGTTTTGGAAAGTTACAACATAAACGTGTCATAATAACCTATTCTAGTGATAACTAACCCATCCCTGAGATGACAGCATTAACCTACTTAGAAGGGTTCCATTTAGTGTCTCAATCACCCTTATAGCTTCCACTTAAAAAATATTATTCTATCTTTTTGTAAATGTGTATGAGTATTTTTCCTGCATGTATGTGAGTGCACCATATGCATGCTTGGTACCTGCAGAGGCCAGAAGAGAGTATAGGATACTCTATAACTGGAGTTACAGATGGTTGTGAGCCCCATGGGATGCTGGCAATCAAACCCAGGTCCTCTGGAAGAGAAGCAGGGAGGGGCAGGGCATAAGGGGGACCCAAGGGCTGAACCATCCTTCCAGCCCAAGGTTCCTCTTCTTAATACTGTTGCTTTTTTTTTTCTTTTTTTTTTTTATTTCTTCAAGTTACATCTCAATTGAAATCCCCTCCCTACCCCGCCTCCAGTCCCACCCTCCCACCCTCTTCCGCCTCAACCCACCCATCCCCTTCCTTTTTTTTAAGTTTAAGATATATCTTTTCCCCCCAACAGCTCCCCCCTTCAGTCCAACAAATGGCTCTTACTCTTATAATAATAAATACAATACAAAACAACAGAGGTAATTAGGCCAAAATTATGAGAGTTATATGGCTTGGCATACAATCCCAATGTCCAGTCTATATGTATTTGGCTCCTGACTTCAACATTCTACTGTCGACCTATCTCCATGAGTTTAAAGTTCTATATCCAACTCAACTTTCATCACAATTTAAAAAGCATCTTCTTAAAACACCCTCTTGATTCCCAAACAACTCAAAATTTAACTATGAGACTCTAGCTATCTATTCTTCAACCACCTCAGAGACCTGAGAGGGACAAATATATCTGATTATATAGGAAGTGCAGGGCTGCAGCTTCCCAAACTAAGAAATGACATACCAGTGGCTGCCTGGACAGCTCCCATTTTCTCTCCATACATTACAGCATCAATCTTCAGTCATTTGGCCCCATTTCTCTGACAGACATTGATTGTAGAGCAGGGGTTATGAAGGACTCGCCTACCCTGTCTTGGCGGAGCTAGGCTGTCGACTTACCTGCTTCCAAGTTTTGTCCTTTTTGGACAGCAGTCTGTCTACAGTTGAAGCAAGGGGTTTTTCCTACCCTGTCTTGGCAGAGTTAGGCTGTCGACTTCCCCGCTACCAAGTTTTGTCCTTTTTGGACAGCAGTCTGTCTGCAGTTGGTGCAAGGGTTTTTTTCATGCCAAGAGAAAGGCTTGCCACCAATTCAACCATCTTACAGTGGAGGTTCTTCGATGCTTATCCTCTACTTGGAGTAGAATAGGGTTGCCGTCAGGCGCTGATATGTCTCGATATAAAAAAAAAATCTTGATTTAAGATAACATCTTTGAATGCCATATTCTGCAGATCTCAAGGGGTTTTTGAAGATGCCCTATCCATCTCTTGTATTTAGATAAACAAATGTTGCTTGTCTCTTAGCAACTTGATTACTGGGTAGTTTAGAGAATATCTGTGATAGACTGTCATAGTAGCCAACAAAGAGACATGTTTGCATGACTAGGAGTTTGTTTTAACTATCCTAGACCGTTTTAGACGGTTGGTATCAAGAGGTCAGAGCTTCACATTTTATTTTTAAGTATCTCTAGGTATGATACCATTGGGAAGCATTACCTTTAAATTTGTATCAATATACAAAGATCTATTCAATTGTGGTTAAATATACTCTTAATTATGTATCAATATACCAAGATCAATGCCTATGTAGCCCAATATAATCTTAATATTACGTCCATATGCAAGGGTCAATACCATTGTGGCCAACTATAATCTTAATTTTGTATCAATATACAAAGATCAATACCGATGTAATCCAATACAATCTTATTTTTGCACAATAAACAATGGTCAATACCACTTTAGCCAAATAAACTACTAATTTTGTATCAATATACAAAGGTATAAGGGCATATTCAATAATCTGCCCCTTCTTCTTGGACCTTCCTGTGCTATGTCTATATCTCATTTTTCTCAAGCCCATGCACTCCTACATAGGAGAGGAAGAAGGATACAGAAAAGGAAAAGTACGAATTCCCTGGGGCTAACCTCCAAAACCCATTAAGAGGACCATTTATCAGCTTGTAGTCTCTTCCCCTACATAACAGAGTTTTCAGTTATCCTTCAAATAACCAAAAAGAAGGGCGGAGAAACACCCTCCCCACCCTCTGGGCATGGGACGTCGCTCTCTTAAAGTGACTTCCTGCTGATTTGGGTCATAGTAGACCTGTTTGGGGCCCCAACCCAAATGGGAAAAATGATTAAAAATGTTAGTACAATCCTTTTATGTTCAGTCCTTCTGTTCTCAGCTGTTTAGATGACCTAAGGGGTTTGTAGGCAGAAGCTGATCTTGCAGGCTTCACTGAGGTTCGGGCTGGGGCATTGTGTAGAGCTGAACGGTCCCAGCGACACTGGATTGCAGTGGTGGTTGCAGGCCCCCGATGGAGACAGCTATTGAGGAAGTCTGCCAGGCAGAATCAACTGGGTCACTCATCCTCCTTGGTGCCTGATTCTGCTCTCTGCTGAGGATTCCGCTGTCCGCCGTCCCCGGGCTCCCCTAATGGACACTTCGATTCTCCTGGAACGATAAGAACAGAGCCCTGCCCCAATCCCAACCCTAGGACAATTGCCCTCTTTTTTTTT
>CAJQZJ010029254.1:0-23753 GCA_907164525.1 Lophiomys imhausi | reverse complement strand
AGCTTGAACAGGAAAAGGAAAAAGCCATGAAAGATTTTCATACAAAAACAAGCAAGCTGGAGAAGGAAATGTAAAAAACGAACAAAACCATACAAGACATGAAAATAGAAATAGAAACAATAAAGAAAACACAGTCAGAGTTAAAAGAGGAAGTGGAGAACCAAGGGAAGAGAACAGGAACTACGGATGTGAGTATCAACAATAGGATGCAAGGGATGGAAGACAGTATCTCAGGCATGGAAGATTCAGTGGAAGAAATCAGTACAACATCCAAAGAAAATGAGAAGGCTAAAAAATCTCTCACCCACAACATCCAAGAAATCAAGGACTCAATGAAAAGACGGAACCTAAGAATTATAGGTATAGAGGAAAGAGAGGACTCCCGACTCCAAGGTCCAGGAAATATCTTCAACAAAATCATAGAGGAAAACTTCCCAAACCTGAAAAAAGAGATGCCAATAAAAATTCAAGAGGCTTACAGAACACCAAACAGATTAGACCAGAAAAGAAACGCCTCTCGCCACATAATAATTGAAACTCCAAATGTACAGAACAAAGAAAGAATATTAAAAGCTGTAAGAGAAAAAGGTCAAGTCACATACAATGGCAGACCCATCAGAATTACACCTGACTTCTCCGCAGAAACGATAAAAGCTAGAAGGGCCTGGTCAGATATACTACTAGTCCTGAGAGATCATAGGTGCCCAGCCAGACTACTTTACCCAGCAAAACTCTCTATCAACATAGATGGAGAAAACAAGATATTCCATGACAAAATCAAATTTAAACAATATCTACCCACAAACCCAGCCCTACAGAAAATCCTAGAAGGAAAATCCCAACCCAGAGAAGAAAACTCCACCCAAGAAAACAAAGGGAATAGAAAACCCCTCAGCAACTAAACCAAAAGAGGCACAGGACCACCACCTATACCAAACTAATGGGAAATAACAACCCCAGGTCACTAATATCCATCAACATCAATGGACTCAACTCCCCAATAAAAAGACATAGGTTTACAGAGTGGATCCTCAAGCAAGACCCTTCCTTATGCTGTATACAAGAGACACATCTAAATACGAAAGATACACACTGCCTCAGAGTAAAGGGCTGGGAAAAGGTTTTCCAAGCAAATGGACCCAGGAAGCAAGCTGGAGTAGCCATCCTAATATCAAACACAACAGACTTCCAACTGAAGTTAATGAAGAAAGACAAAGAATGGCACTATATACTCATTAAAGGGAATATTCATCAAGATGAATTTCAATACTGAACATCTATGCCCCAAATACAAAGGCACCTACTTTCGTAAAAGAAACACTTCTAAAACTTAAAGCGCACGTCGATCACAACACATTAGTAGTGGGAGACTTCAACACCCCACTCACAACAAAGGACAGATCATCAAGACAGAAGACAAACAGAGAAATATTGAGTCTAACAGAGATCATGAACCAAATGGACCTAACAGATATCTACAGAACGTTTCACCCAAACACAAAGGAATACACCTTTTTCTCAGCACCCCACGGAACCTTCTCCAAAATCGACCACATAATTGGTCACAAGGATAGTCTCAGTAGATACAAGAAAATTGAAATAACACCTTGTATCTTATCAGACCACCACGGAATAAAGCTGGTCTTCAACAGTAAAAGAATCAACAGAAAGCCTACACACACATGGAAATTGAACAGCTCCTTACTGGATGGCCACTGGGTCAGGGAAGTAATAAGGAAGGAAATCAAAGACTTCTTAAAATCCAACGACAATGAAGACACAACATACCCAAACCTATGGGATACATTGAAAGCTGTGCTACGAGGAAAGTTCATAGCACTAAGTGCTTTCAAAAAGAAAATTGTGACAGCTCATATTAGTGAACTAACAGCTAAGCTGGGTGAATTGGAAAAAAAAGAAACAAACACTCCCAAGAAGAGTAGAAGACAGGAAATCATCAAACTTAGAGCTGAAATCAACAACTTAGAATCAAAAAGAACTATACAAAGAATCAATGAAACCAAGAGTTGGTTCTTTGAGAAAATCAACAAAATAGACAGATCCCTAGCCAAATTAACTAAAAGGCAAAGGGAAAGAACACAAATCAACAAAATCAGAAATGAAAAGGGAGAAATAGCAACAGACATTGAGGAGATCCAGAAAATATTCGGACATTACTTTAAAAATCTGTATTCCACTAAATTTGAAAACCTAAGCGAAATGGACAATTTCCTCGATAAATTCCACCTACCAAAACTAAATCAAAATCAGATTAACAGCTTAAACAGCCCAATAACACCTAAGGAAATAGAAACAGTCATTAATAATCTCCCAACCAAAAAAAGCCCAGGGCCAGATGGCTTTAGCACGGAATTCTACCGGACCTTCAAAGAGGAACTAACACCATTACTTTTCAAACTCATCCACCACATAGAAACAGAAAGATCACTGCCAAACTCATTCTATGAGGCCACTGTCATTCTGATTCCTAAACCACACAAAGACCCAACAAAGAAAGAGAACTTCAGACCAATCTCCCTCATGAACATAGACGCAAAAATACTTAATAAAATACTAGCAAACCGAATTCAAGAACACATCAAAAGTATCATACACCATGATCAAGTAGGCTTCATCCCTGGAATGCAGGGATGGTTCAATATACGAAAGTCTATCAATGTAATTCACCACATAAACAAGATGAAAGAAAAAAACCACATGATAATCTCGCTAGATGCAGAAAAAAGCATTTGACAAAATCCAACACCCCTTCATGCTAAACGTTCTGGAGAGAACGGGCATACAAGGACCATACCTAGAAATAATAAAGGCAATATACAGCAAGCCAGTAGCCAACATCAAATTAAATGGAGAGAGCTTGAAGCATTTCCTCTAAACTCAGGGACAAGACAAGGATGTCCACTTTCACCGTATCTCTTCAATATAATACTTGAAGTCCTTGCTAGAGCAATTAGACAACTAAAGGAGATCAAAGGGATAAAAATTGGAAATGAAGAAGTCAAATTATCCCTATTCGCAGATGATATGTTAGTATACATAAGCGACCCCAAAAACTCCACCAAAGAACTCTTACAGCTGATAAACAACTTCAGCAAGGTGGCTGGATACAAAATTAAGTCAAAAAAATCAGAATCCCTTCTTTATACAACGAAACAACTATGCTGAGAAAGAAATAAGGGAAACAACCCCCTTCACAATAGCCACAAACAACATAAAATACCTGGGGGTAACTCTAACCAAGCAAGTAAAGGACCTATATAACAAGAACTTCAAGCCCCTGAAGAAATGGAAGAGGCCTTTAGAAGATGGAAAGATCTTCCATGCTCATGGATAGGTAAGATCAACATAATAAAAATGGCTATCCTACCAAAAGCAATATATACATTTAATGCAATTCCTATCAAAATACCAGCACAATTCTTTATAGACCTGGAAAAAGCTATTCTCAACTTCATATGGAACAACAAAAAGCCCAGAATAGCTAAATCAATCCTGTCCAATGAAAAAACATCTGGAGGTATCACCATCCCAGATTTCAAGCTGTACTACAGAGCAACAGTAATAAAAACAGCATGGTACTGGTATAGAAACAGACCAGTGGATCAATGGAATCGAATTGAAGACCCAAACATGGATCCACACACCTATGGCCAACTAATCTTTGACAAAGAAGCCAAAAACGCACAGCGGAAGAAGGACAGCATCTTCAACAAATGGTTCTGGTCCAACTGGATGTCCACTTGCAAAAGAATGAAATTAGACCCATACCTATCACCTTGTACAAAACTTAATTCCAAGTGGATCAAAGACCTTAAAATAAGGCCAGCCACACTAAAGATACTAGAAGAAAAAGTAGGAGAAACCCTCGAACTCATTGGCACAGGTGACAACTTCCTGAACAGAACACAAACAGCTCAGGACCTGAGATCAACAATCAATAAATGGGACCTCATGAAACTGAAAAGCTTCTGTAAGGCAAAGGACACTATCATTCGAACAAAACGGCAACCAACAGACTGGGAGAAACTCTTCACCAACCCCACATCTGATAGAGGGCTATTATCTAAAATCTACAAAGAACTCAAGAAACTAAATGCCAAGAAACTAAATAATCCAATCAAAAAATGGGAGATGGAGCTAAACAGAGAATTCACAAAGGAGGAATCCCTAAGGGCTGAGAGACACCTGAAGATATGTTCAACATCCTTAATCATCAGAGAAATGCAACTCAAGACGACCCTGAGATCCAACCTAACACCTGTTAGAATGGCTAAGATAAAGAACTCAAATGATAGTGCATGCTGGTGAGGGTGTGGAGAAAGGGGAACCCTACTCCATTGCTGGTGGGAGTGCAGACTTGTGCAACCACTATGGAGGTCTGTCTGGCGATATCTTAGAAATCTAGGAATAACCTTGCCTCAGGACCCAGCCATACCACTTCTGGGTATACACCCAAAGGACCTTCACGGAGACATAGGGAAGTCTCCTCATCTATGTTCATAGCAGCCTTATTTGTAATAGCTAGAAATTGAAAACAACCCAGATGTCCCTCAACTGAAGAATGGATTAAAAATTTGTGGTTCATCTATACAATGGAATATTACTCAGCTATCAGAAACAATGAAATCATGCAATTTGCAACCAAATGGATGGATCTAGAGGAGCTCATCCTGAGTGAGCTAACCCAGTCTCAGAAGGATGCACATGGCATCTATTCACTTATAGTAGGATTTTAACTATATCGTACAGGATATCTGTACTACAACCAACACACCAAAAGGAACAAGGACATAATTTTTTTTTTATCTTATTCTTTTTCCTTCTTTTTTTCTTTTTTCTTTTTCCTTTTCCCTTCTCTTTTTCCTCTCTTTTTTTGTTGGTATTCTTTGTTTTTGTGGGTTTGTGTGTGTGTTGGTCTTTTTTTTAGTATTCCCCCAGTAGCAATGAGACACCATTCACTGGCAGTACTGCCTCGTAGGCCCCCGGTGAATGAAGAGGCTCTTGGCCCTCATATGACTCCTGATCTGTGGTGAGAGAATGTTAGGCAGGGACACTCCACCCCAGAGGAACAAGACGGAAGGGTCAGGGGGTAGAGCATGGGAGGGTGGGGCTGGGAAGCGGGAAAAGAGGACAATATGATAAGGATGTAACCTGAAGCAACAAACAAATAAATTTATTAACTTAAAAAAAAAAAAAGGCAGGGGGCAGGGCTGAAACACTGTGAATGGAATAGAGGATACAGCCATTTGGCCTGGTTTTGCAGACCTCCAGGTGTATAGAAGACGTGGAGCTAAGGTAAAATACAAGAGAATTGTGGTATTGGCCCATGCCTTTGACTTCAGCAGAGACGGGGGCGGGGGGGGAAGCACCGTAGAGTTGGTGGTCTTATGCATTCTGGAGTCATACGGAGCGGGGTGGTGAGGGTGCATACTCTTGGTCCCACCATTCAAGAAGAGTACACCCTTGGTCCCAGCTCCCAGCACACTGGAGAGAGAAACGGGCAGATCCCGTAGCTCAGGGTCAGCCTGATGCAGGGCAAACTCTAAATAGAGAAAGACTTCGATCCAGGAGAGTGGTGGAACACATCTTTGATCCCTTCAGATTGGGTACTTACAAAAGGCCTTCTCGATGCAGGCAGATTGTCCTTTGGGATCTCAAAATATATACACTAGAGCTGGTTTAGCTCCAAGGTGACAGAATGATTTCTTCTTTAACCTGGATTGAAAGATAACGCTTTGTATGTTGTCAGAAGGCCAAATTTGCTTCAGGAGAAGTACTACAACCCCCCCCCAACCCCCAGAAAAAAAAAAGAGGGCAATTGTCCTAGGGTTAGGATTGGGGCAGGGCTCTGTTCTTATCGTTCCAGGAGAATCGAAGCGTCCATTAGGGGAGCCCGGGGACGGCTGGACAGCGGAATCCTCAGCAGAGAGCAGAATCAGGTACCAAGGAGGACAAGCGACCCAGTTGATTCTGCCTGGCAGACTTCCTCAATAGCTGTCTCCATCGGGGGCAGGCAACCACCACAGCAATCCAATGTCACTGGGACCGCTCAGCTCTACACAATGCCCCGGCAGGAACTTCAGTGAAACCTGCAAGATCAGCTTCTGCCTACAAACCCCTTAGGTCATCTAAACAGCTGAGAACAGAAGGACTGAACATAAAAGGAGTGTACTAACATTTTTAATCATTTCTCCCATTTGGGTTCGGGCCCCAAACAGGTCTACTACTACCCAAATCAGCAGGAAGTCACTTTAAGAGAGCGACGTCCCATGCCCAGTGGATGGGGAAGGTGTTTCTCCATCCTTCTTTTAGGTTATTTGAAGGATAACTGAAAACTCTGATATGTAGGGGAAGAGACTACAAGCTGATAAATGGTCCTGTCTTAATGGGTTTTGGAGGTTAGCCCTAGGGAATTCCTACTTTTCCTTTTCTGTATCCTTCTTCCCCTCCTATGTAGGAGTGCATGGGCTTGAGAAAAATGAGATATAGACATAGCACAGGAAGGTCCAAGAAGAAGGGGCACATTATTGAATATGCCCTTAGACCTTTGTATATTGATACAAAATTAGTAGTTTATTTGGCTAAAGTGGTATTGATCATTGTTTATTGTGCAAAAATAAGATTGTATTGGATTACATCGGTATTGATCTTTGTATATTGATACAAAATTAAGATTATAGTTGGCCGCAATGGTATTGACCCTTGCATATGGACGTAATATTAAGATTATATTGGGATACATAGGCATTGATCTTGGTATATTGATACATAATTAAGAGTATATTTAACCACAATTGAATAGATCTTTGTATATTGATACAAATTTAATGGTAACGCTTCCTAATGGTATCATACCTAGAGATACTTAAAAATAAAATGTGAAGCTCTGACCTCTTGATACCAACCATCTAAAATGGTCTAGGATAGTTAAAACAAACTCCTAGTCATGCAAACATGTCACTTTGTTAGCTACTATGACAGTCTATCACAGATATTCTCTAAACTACCCAGTAATCAAGTTGCTAAGAGACAAGCAACATTTGCTTATCTAAATACAAGAGATGGATAGGGCATCTTCAAAAACCCCAAGAGATCTGCAGAATATGGCATTCAAAGATGTTATCTTAAATCAAGATTTTTTTTTGTTATCGAGACATATCAGCGCCTGACAGCACCCCCTATTCTACTCCAAGTAGAAGATAAGCATCGAAGAACCTCCACTCTAAGATGGTTGAATTAGTGGCAAGCCTTTCTCTTGGCATGAAAAAATCCCTTGCACCAACTGCAGACAGACTGCTGTCCAAAAAGGACAAAACTTGGTAGCAGGGAAGTCGACAGCCTAACTCTGCCAAGACAGGGTAGGTAAGTCCTTCATAATCCCTGCTCTACAACAAATGCCTGTCAGAGAAACAGGACCCAAAGGCTGAAGATTGATGCTGGAATGTATGGAGAGAAAATGGGAACTGTCCAGGCAGTCATTGGTATGTTCTTTCTTAGTTTTGGAAGCTGCAGGCCCTGCACTTCCTATATAAGTAAATATATTTATCCCTCTCAGGTCTCTGAGGTGGTTGAAGAACAGACATAGTTAAATTTTGAATTGTTTAGGAATCAAGAGGGTGTTATAGATCTAAGAAGATACTCTTAAATGTGTGTTGCAAGATAGTATGAATGTTGAATCACATATAGACCTTTAAACTCATGGAGTTGGTTAGATAGTAGAATGTTAAAGTCAGGGGCCAAATATGTATAAACTGGACATTGGGAAGGTATACTGGGCCATTTAACTCTCATAAATGTGGCATATTTATATCTATTGTTTTGTATAATACTTATTGTTATAAGAGAAGGAACCATCTGTTGGACTGAAAGGGGAAACTTCTGGGGGGAAGAGGGTGGAAGGGTGGGATAGGAAGGGGGAATAGGGAGGGGTTTGTTACTGAGATGTAACTTGAAGAAAAAAAAAATAAAGTATTTAAGAAAAATATTCAACAGTGCTCCACTTCAAGTAAGACAAAAACACAAACATCTTTTCTTTATGGATATAAAACACTGGGAAGTCTACATACTTTTTTCTTTTGTGCTTTGCATGCATAAAACTGGTAGACACATAGATCGCTAAAGCAGGTATTTATTATTCCAGGTATGTTTTTACCCAAGTAACATAGTCCTCATTATGTGGGCCAATGTATACATAGTACATATGTCAACACACACAAAATTCTAAGTGACGAGTGCATTGAATGGGATGATGTATTTTAATTATTTGATGGCTTTAGTTATGAAAGTTCATGCTTGTCAAATTTATATACATTTTTTTTTTACTGCTTGGAAATCTCACCTATAACATGTTACACAGTTTGATCATACACATGTACTATTCCATCCTCTCTATTTCCGCTCTGATCCCCTTACCACTTCCAACTTTATGAACTCTTTTTGTAAACACACTTATTGATGTATTTTAAGGGAGTTTGAATGACGAAAATAATTCAGTAGGGACTTATAATAGATTCAACTTTATTACCTGCTTCTTTGTTTATTGTTGAAATTTTTAGTATGACTCTGGGTATTTTAGCTTGAAAAAAATCATTCCACAAAGAGAAGGTAAATATTCTGAACCAAATATTTAGGCCTAGTGATGTCATGGATCTTGGAGGAGAACCAAAAACCACCACTTTACTAAAATAAACAAGCAGCATCATCCCTAACAGTAATCTAAATATTTCCCCCATACCCACAGATTAGTGTGGTTCTTGTCCCTCATCAAGGAGTCTCCTCTTTGCAACAGATGGAGAGCATTACACAAAAAAATCAAAAATCAGAATTGTTAAGCGGAATAATAAGTATGAATATCAATGTGTGCTATTTATTCTAGAACATCCCCCATAAACCAAATCTTTCACAATATACACCAGGACCAAGCTTATTCCTTAGAGACAAAACAAACTGCATGAAGCTTTGCAGTCAATCAACTTTAGCTTATTGGTGGGGATACCAGCTATACCATCTGTATAAAGACTGTTACGCAACTGATTATCTCAAAGATTTCTCTTACTAGGTTTTAACAAGAGGCATCTGTCTCTGCACTGGGAAAGATCAGAAAATCTCTCTATTTTTTATTCTCTATCTGTCATTCTCTCTTTTCCTTTCTCCTTCTCCTTCATCTTAAAATATAAATGTCTTTATTTAAGGAGTCACATTGAAAAACACACTGGTTTCTCTATCAATTATGAAACAGAGGCACTTAGGTTTCTTACTCTCACCACAGTTCTTTTCCACACTCATCAAAACTCCTTGAGTTTACAAAAAGCTTCAAAATAATTTCTCCACGAGATCTCAAAACACATCCCCATGCTTTCAAGCATAATCACGCCAATAATGAAAAACCATGAAGGAATATTTTTTAAAAAGCTAAAAAAGACCTTTTCTTATGTACATGCAAAAAATTTTAAGATTTTTATGTGAAGAATGCTAAGTCTGTAGGGTTACTATTTTTAAGAAAGTTATAATGTAATATTGAAAGTGTCACTTTCATTTTTGCTTTCCTTCAGGAAAGTAGCAAAAGAAATCTTTGTACAAAAAGTAGAGACCTTTAGAGTTAAAGGCTTCAAATGAACATGTTATTCTCTGTTGGATGGTCAAAAGGTTGCACTGTAAAGCAGCCTGTAATATTTTTTCCACAGGTGAATTTTGTTTCGTCAAAACTCTTCTGACTCTTTGCAGACTCAAACATTGGGTATTTATAAGTAAAATCTTAATGTTCACAGAAGAGTGAGCAAAAAACTAACATTTCAGAAGTTAAAGATTTAGATTACCAAACTTAACATGTAAAAGTCGTAAATCATATTTGAAATTAGCCTTGTAAAGAACATGTATGATGCAACAATCTAGACAATAAAAGTTAACTATCTGAAGCACTTGCCCTCATGTAGAGAGCTGCGATGTGCCGCGCCTTAAAGATGGCACCGGTTTCAGCCTTCCACCAGCCCGACGGTGAGCGCTCTCAGTGGTAAACAAGTCCATATTTGGCAAAGACCGCTGATCTGGCTTGCTTCCACATACGTGGGCCTCTAAGATAGCACCACATGGCTTTACTTGATTGGCTGTTCATATAGTATTTAGCCTGTGGGTTGGGTCTGCCCAGGCATTCGGAAAACTGTTTTCAAGGGACCTGAATAAACTGCTGGAGAAGAGCTTTTGTGAGTTGTGTCATCCTTGCTGGTCGAGGGGGACGCGACACCCTCAGGCCTGACATTTGACACCTTCCTAAAATATGAGAGTCTGCTTAGCATTCCAGATAAAGATTAACTCGTCTTTCCCCATCAGTATGCTTGGAATAGGGATATGATGCCCTTATAAAGATGAGCACCAAACGTGAGAGACAGTACATGATGAACTATAGAGGCTAGTCTCTGCAAACATTGTGTGAAAGCCACCATCATTGCCTGAACTGTGATGTTTCTTCCAAGTATCTTCCAGTTTCTTGAATATAATAGCACCATAATTATAAAAATCAATCACTACGGACTTCAGATATGCTCAGTCAGTAAACAGGTTGCTGAAAAAGCATGAGGACCTGAGTTTGGAAACAGAACACCAACATAAAATACAAGGCATGTTGGCATATGCTTACAGTCCTAGCACTGAGGAAGTATATCCAAGAGGAACCCTTGAGCTTACTGATCAACTAGTAATGTTGAAATATCAAAATCTAGACTTATTGAATGAAATGTCTTATAAAATAAGTTAAGGCCAATGGAAAAAAATCAGTGGAAAGAGGCAACTGCCAACAAACCATATCGACTCAGTTTCATACTGGAAGCCTGATGATATTTTAAGAGAGAGATATTTTAGAGAGAGAGAGAAAGAGTGATTTTGTTCATCTAAGTTGCTCACTGACCTTCACATAAGATAAGATTCATGGTATGTATGTATCCACACATGTACACATACTCATTGATATTAAATAAATAATAACTAAAATATAAAATTAAATAATAACTAAAATTAAAAATTAAATAAATAATAACTAAAATATAAGAGAAATCAAGAAATATCCCCAAGATTAATGTTGACCTCTGGTCTGCACATGTACTCTCATGAACACAAATACACAAAGATAATAAAGAAATGATTTTTATGTTAGAAGTTGTTCAAAAGCAGGGTATATGACTTAGTTGGTAGAGAACCAGTCTACTGCAGAAGCTGTTCAATGCATTTATTGGTGTACAATGATTAAAATTATAACTATGTGTCTCAGACTTATATGTTCTATAATTTAACATGTCATGTTACTATAGAGATTCATCCCTTTCCCCAAATCAAAGCTCTTGTAAGGTCAACTCAATCCCCTCTTCCTTCTTAAAAGCTTAAATGCCACATTGTCTTCCCCACAAGAACTCTAAAATTAGCTAGGATTGTGGAAGAAATTTATCAGGACCTCAGGACCAAACCTGACGCTATTCTTTCAATCTAATATTACCTCTTGAAAGTTTTGCCTGCTGTGTATACTTTTTGTCCATTTACTTAGAATATGGTTCTATAAAGACAGCTATCCTCCAACTTTATGATCTCTTATTAGTCTGACTTACATGACATGATAGCCCAGAAACAGGTAATTGTTTTTTTTATGTTGCCTAATATAGGTTGACTTTAGTATAAAAGAACAACTGTATCAGAAGAGTTAGACAACAAGACAGACTATGGGACTATTTTCAGGAGGTATACAGATGGTACTCACTTTTTTTTCTGAAAAGAATGGGAGACAGTTTTCTGGTGTGAAATTTCTAGATTGTGGTCATCAGAGTTTGATCAATTTTATGAGCTCATATGTGTGAACTTATTGGAACTTATGGACATTGCATTTATACTCTTCTGTAAACACAGGAATTCTGTCTGGTTTTGGTGATTACATTATTAAAAGATGTTTCCCACTTCCTTGAAAAACATATTGTACAGTTATAGTACATGTAAGAGTCCAGTGATTATTTAAATCTAAAAGGAGTGGGGAAATTTCATGACTCCAAGTTTTCCAAGGTAAATGCTCTAAATACAGGTAGGTCAGAGGCCAAGAGTCAGGAAGAAATATATCAAGTTTAGTGGAGTGGAAGGAAAATTAAGACTATATTGGTTGTTATTTACATTGGAAGAGTCCATATATCTACTACCACTGATAATGGTTATTTCCTTACTTAAGGATACGTGTACATGAAAATGATGTAATCATAACAAAAAAGTTATGGCTTCTATGATTCCT
Organism: Lophiomys imhausi; assembly: GCA_907164525.1. Taxonomy (NCBI): domain Eukaryota; kingdom Metazoa; phylum Chordata; class Mammalia; order Rodentia; family Muridae; genus Lophiomys; species Lophiomys imhausi. The sequence continues at coordinate 11,476 of CAJQZJ010029254.1, read as the reverse complement.
GCCAGGAATAAGTGGGGGAGGAGGAAAGAGGCTTAGCTGTTGGTGATGATGTTCCTCTTAGTTAATATCTTTTCTAATTTAAGATTAAGTTACACTGTGCTGCAACCCTTTTTTAAAGGAGTAATTACATTATTATTATGGAAAATCTATATCTACAGCTTTTGTGTCAGTAAGAAATATATGCAACCATATAGAACATTTAAGGTCTTAAATGACATATACAATATCTTCAATGCTTCATGTTCTTTCTACCTAGGAAAGAATGGTAAAAGTCCAGACTCAGTCATCTGCATAGTATGTCTCATAGACTTCAATAATATCAATAATTTATACTCAAATATGTTCTCACATCACATTTTCTTTATTCTTTAGACATCCAGAAAAATAATAAGAATGATTTTAACTACACCAGAAGAAAGAAAAATACGCTCACTAAACAAACATTTGTAGTTGGTAGGGGAAAATATTATGTTTAATCTCTATTCTGCTTCCAACTTTTTGATATAATCTAGCTAAAATAGCAGTTAATATATGTGAAAGTATGATGTAACATGATTTTTGTTTTTTGCAAATTAAATATAGTTTTTATGCCTCAGTTTATGCTTGAGTCCAGGGTGTAGGTTTTTATCTCATATCAGTTTCTTATGTTTTTTTATACAAAAGTCCAACAATGAAATATAACTTCACAAAGAAAGGAGGGGAAACAGGAAGGTAAACAAATCATATAGGCATATTTCTGGCCCCAGATTAACTCCAATTTGCCAATGGCAATGGCAACAATCCCCTGACTAGAGAAACAGCCTCATACTACTTTTGAGGAGTTCTTCCAAAGAGAGGTACTCAAGTGAAACCATGATTGTTTACTTCACTATAGGAAAGAATTTCAAGATGAGTCAGTATAAAACAAAATTTTATTAGGGAAAGATTTTAACCTGAATTTAAGTACAGAGATTGATAGAAATTAAAAAAAAAAACACAAGGGGAAAAATCTTATTAAGCAAGAATATGTTGTGGGCTTCTCAAGAGAAAGCCAAGCTTCAATCTTAAAAATGGCAAGAATATATTATATATCATGTCACACACACACACACACACACACACACACACACATATATATTTGTTGAATCTAAAGTTAAATTTTAAGTGGTTGTTTAGAAACTATAGAGACTTCTCACCCTTCCAACTTTTTTTCTGGTTTTATTAAGTGATAACACAAGATTGTTGGAGAAGTGCCTTAGAGAAGATTTCACAATGGAGTTAAAACACACCTTTTACTTTATAGACATTCTTGTGATATTAGAAAAATTGGAGGTTTACATTTGAGAAAGGAGACAGATCACATTCAAATGTCATATATGCTCAGGCCTTAAATATGTTAATTTTATTTAAAATATCTAATTTGAAACATCTCCGTAGAAAAAGAACATTTTCTCTATTTATGTAAGACATCTTCAAAGTAAATGTTAGTTATGCTGGAATGTTGACCTTCTGCTGGGTCAACATTTAGAGTGCGATGGTTCATTCTATTCCCATACCTTCTTAAATTTTTATGTCTTTTTCTCTTGCCTCACTCACATTCCACCCAAAATCACATGACCCAAGATAAGGCAAAATGCAGTTTTCTCACAAAGGTCAGTGATATAAAATAGATATTTCTGAGTAATGTTTTCATTCCCTAGTTGTAATTCATTACTTTATCCTAGAAAACAAGTTAAGGTTCTTTAAAGTGTTTGCTGAGACCCCTTCAGATTTTGATCCAGCATTCCAAACTGTTGCTGATTCATCTTCTACACATAGCTGGTTTTCTTAAACCAAAATGCACTGTTTTCTGAGTAGAGTGTAGAATCTTAACACGACCATGCAGAAGACACAAGTCATCCTTCTCTCTCTCTCTCTTGGGTACTCACTCTGAACATACTACCTATCTGTTAATCACTTTGCTGCTCTCTTGGTTGTAATAGCATCTTTCCAGAAGTCTATCTCAGAAAGTACATCACATTAAATATTCAAGATGCCCTTGCATTGGTTCTTACAAAGAGTATATCTCTTACTTCATTTCACCTCACATACGGACAATGAACTATCTCATGTCATTACAAAGATGATTCCAAGAAGATATTAAGAGACCACATTCACATGATTATGTCATTGTATACTATTATACTTATTACTGTTAATCTCATAATATACACATTATTTTGTTTTAGGTATATGTTCTACTTAGCTTAAATGTCATCTTGACACTGGTGAGTGTCATCTGAAAAAGACAACATGGTACTAAAATGTCACAGGTGGACATACCAGTGAGGGCATCAGGTTATATCCTGAAGAAACAATTAAACACTACAATGCATGGAAAACATATAGGTGCTCAAAGTAAATGAGACTATCAAAGAGTTAGGAATTAGTTTTTTATGAAAGAAAAAGTTGGTCAGTTCTTCCTTTCCTCCAATGACAAAAGCAGATACCCTAGGGCCTCAGCTCTAACTTATGTAGGAATATAAACCTGATGACAATACTGAAAGGATTAACCTCTCATCTTTCCAGACCTCAGGAGAGAGTAGAACATCACAGATTAGATTAACTGTCTTTATAGCCACTTCATAGACTTTTGTCACAAACACCAATGAAGAAATGTCGGGAGGCTGGAGAGCAATTGCTAGTACAGTATAGGTAAAATTCCTAGTTGTGATTCAGTAAACAGAAACTAGATCTTCAGGTTTTCAGCATTTCATTCTAGTCACTTCACTTTTTTGAAAAAGAAATTCCATTTCTCTTCTGCTCTTTTACATATGCTCTCCGAGTTCATATCCCTGCTGCATTCGTGTGCCTGCTCTCTCTTTCAGCTCAAATCAAACTTGTTATTTCTCAAAAGCCAGTGGCTTCAATCAAAGGCTAAGTAACCATTTATAAGCAACCACAGAATGCTAAAACATTTATGGGAGCTGAAGTACTTTCAACTCAACAACTTGAAACTTCACTTAAGACTCCCTTTTGACTTCTATGCAATCATACTAAGACGAACTAACTCCCTGTGACAGTTAATACTACAGTTACACAAATGCAAAATTACTCAAATTTCTTTTCATTGGAATTTAGCCTGAGCTTATATGTCAAGAATATATACAAATGGTGTACTGTATATAAAAACATTTCAAAATCTCAAATTGGAATGAGAGCCTTATAGTCAAAACATATAATCATATTGTAGTTAGTTGCAAAAATATGTTGATTTCACTGACACCGCACCCCAGAGAAATGGGATGGAGGGGTTAGGAGGTAAAGAAAAAAAAATGAAATGTGATGTTTCGGTCTTTTACTACTAACTGTCATAAACTGTTTAGGATAATTAAGAAATGCAAACTAATGGTTATGCAAGCCGGTCATTCTGTTAGGTACTATGACAGCCTATTATAGTTACTTGCTAAGCTAATCAGAAGTAAACCTGCTAAGAGACAAGCAACATCTGGTTACCCTAATATAAGAGATAGATAGGGCCTCTTCAAAAACCTCAAGAGATCTGCAGAATATGGCATTCAAAGATGTTTTCATAACTTCAGATTTTTTTTATATCAAGACATATCAACTCCTGACAGCACCCCCTATTCTCCTCCAAGTAGAGATGAGCATCGAAGAATCTCCAGTGGGAGATGATTGAATTAGTCACAAGCCTATCTCTTGGTAGGAAAAGCCCCTTGCTCCAACTGTAGACAGAATGCTGTCCAAAAAGGACAAAACCTGGAAGCAGGTAAGTCGACAGCCTAGCTCTGCCAAGACAGGGTAGGTAAGTCCTTCATAACCCCTGCTCTAGAATCAATGTCTGTCAGAGAAGCGGGGCCAAATGACTGAAGAGCGATGCTGTAATGTATGGCGAGAAAATGGGAACTGTCCAGGCAGCCACTGGTATGTCATTTCTTAGTTTTGGAAGCTGCAGGCCCTGTACTTCCTATAAAATCAGATATATTTATCCCTCTCAGGTCTCTGAGGTGACTGAAGAACAGATAGATAGAGTCTCATAATTAAATTTTGAGTTGTTTAGGAGTTAAGATAGTGTTATACATCTAAGAAGATACTTTTAAAATTGTGTTGCAGTTAGTATGAATTTTGAGTCAGATATAGAACTTTAAACTCATGGAGATGTTTAGATAGTAGAATGTTAAAGTCAGGTACCAAATACATATGGACTGGTCATTGGGAATGTACGTTAAGCCATATAACCCTCATAACTGTGGCCTAATTACCTCTGTTGTTTTTTATTGTATTTATTATTATAAGAGAAAGAGCCATTTGTTGGACTGAAAGGGGAAAGTGTAGGGGGAAATAAGATATACCTTAAACTTAAAAGAAAAAAAAAGGGAAGAGGATGGGGTGTTGAGGGCGGGATGGAGGGGTAATAGGGAGGGGACTGCGATTGAGATGTAACTTGAAGAAATAAAAAATAAAGGAAAAAAAATAAATAAATTGAAAGCAGTTAAAAAGAGAAAACTAAAGAGAGAATTTTCCCACTTAAAGAAACATGAATTTAGAGCTATAATTTACTATTGTTGCATAAATGCTTCTAAACGGAAATAAAAAGGTCTTGAAATCTGTAATTCTCTGAATTGTAATCAAGCTCATATTTGTGCATGCATTTACCTGGGTGCTCACTGTAGCTAGGAAATCTTCAACTGGCCAGTGAGCCCAAGGAGCAGAAGAAGATTTATTTCTATAACTTGAATTATAAGCCATAGCGGTCTGTCTTCAGGAACCAGGAGGCAGATGCCACACGGCTCACACTCTGAATTTACTTCAATGCTTTGCCTTAGTAAAGAAAAATGAGAACCAAGCTTACTGAAGCTTGAGTCTAGACTGCTACTAATGCCTTCAAGTTATTTTTGCTTTTTAAAATCATCCATTTCCCAAACTAATCTTAACAGGTTTATAGAAGGTTAGTCACGTGTGACAAGCACAGGTTTCTAACTCCTAGTTTCCATTTTTGAAGTTAGTAGTGTCATGACCTTCCTCAGACCATGGTCTCTGTTGCATTCACGCTGTTAAATCAGTAATACTGAGTGGATGGGCAAGAGCTAATATGCAAATATACACACAGATTGGGGCGAGAGACATTAAAGGCAGATATCCTAAACAAAACAAGATTCCAGTAAGTTTTAGGAAGAAAATTGAATTTCAATGCACAAATATAAAAAAATCTGATTTCACCTTTTGATATCTCTGTCTGCAGCCTGTGAAGTATAGGTAACTGATACCAGAGCAAAACACTCATTAAAAAGGAATTCATTGTGATGAAAGGGCGGTTTCTCCTTCTTCATTGTGAAGTAAAAACATTTTATTCTGAGTTAGGAAAAGTGTTAATTAAGTGGGCTTGAGTTGTTCCAACCCCAAAACTCTGCTTATTTCAAAGGCTTTTTCACTGGAATGACTCAAGCGAGATATCAAGAGAGATAATCTTCAAGGCCTTAGGATATTATAGCCAATAAGAATGTTTTGAATCTTCTTTAATGCATAGGCCTCTCTAAACTAATTTATCAGATAAAATTGTCCTAACAATGTAATCCACAGCTACAGGCCTATGTGAATGACCTCTAATTATAACTATGGATACTTTCATGTGGGTGTCTTCCTTTCGATATTTATTTCACATTTTAATTACAGGTGCAGGGTGGGTGCAGATAAGTGCATATGGGTGCAGGTCTCCTGAAAGGCTGGAGGAGACTGTCAGATTCCCAGGAACCAGAGTTCCAGATTGCTGTCAGCTGCCTGACTTGGGTGCTCGGAACCAAATTCCAGTCCTAGCTGCAGAGTCACCTCTCCAGTCCTGACCTTTACTTCACTTGTAGGTGACATATCATTGCTTAAAGACTAACAAGCTGTTCAACTCTACAGTGAGTGGATACTTGAAAGTATGCCTGAACTTGTTTAAGATATTTTTTCATCTTCACTGACTTTAGTCTATATGCTTTTACTATAATAATCTACAGCCATGAGAATACTAATTTTGAATTTTGTGAATTGTAGGAAATCATTAAACATAAGAATAGCTTTATGTGTTTCTTCTAATATTTAATATTCACAAGTGTGTCCATTGCTTGGATGTGTTGCCTTAAAACATGTATTTCCTTATTAGTGACCTTGACATAATGGTTAACATCTATTTCTTTTAAACAAATTAATCATTATTTAAACACTTAAAAATATCTTTCAGCATAACAAGGTTTCTTCAGATAGATGTTAAGGACCTCTTATGTAAATAAGAACAAATCTCTATCCCTTTACCTTGCAACTTTGCTATTCATTCATGCACTAAACAAAAATACCACAAGTACTTAAACAAGGAGAGTCAACAAAAAATTGTTCCACATGTTCAGTCAAATAGCAAAGCTACAAGCAGGCCACTGAGAAGCTCTCGAGAGGAAAGTTCATGAGTGTCTAGTTGCCTAACAGTCAGCTAGCAGGGCAGCCAAGCCAGAGAACCACCCTCCATGAAGCAGAAAGTCACAGGACTAAAAAAACCTCCAGAGATGTTTTTCCACTGTCAAGCTGGCTGAATTTTACAATTTGTTTAAACCCATAGGGGATGCCACACTTTCTAGGTGACAAGCCATGATTAACACGTTTATTTCTTCAATGGAAAACTATTTTCTAACACTTCTTCTGCTAACAATAAACAACTTCACTTGTGTAAAATTTCCATTTAAGAGTGCTAAATTACCACCTCTAAAGGTGTTGATTCCTGATGAAGGTGCTTCCTATGATGTCTCTCTTGCCCACCCCTGAAGTGTTAGTTCCTGAAAGAAAGTACTGTACATGCAATTCACCCTAGGGTATAAATTAGTTAACTGGCACAAACAAACATATATCACACTGTTCACACCAAAATAGTCTTAAAATACATTTTCTACAAACAGAATGGCAACATTAGGCAGAGTGCCAGAAAAACTCAAAGTAATCATTATTATCTTTTTTGTCTTTATTTCATCATTTAGGAGTGATTTGAATTTTGTTATCATATCATGCTCATTAATCAAAAGTTATTGCATATCCTATGTATGAAGAACATTATCAGGTAACTGATTGATCTAAAGATGGGGAACTCTTTCCTCTTTCAAGACAAGAACTGAAAAGAAAGAAACCCCTACTGTTGATCTATCAGGTGATAATAACTGAGCAAACATAATGTTAAACTGTTATAATAATTTTTAAAGATTGAAATTGTGATTATATTTACAAAACAAAAAGAACAACTGAGGCTCAGAAAGGTAACACTTGACCACACCACAGGGCACCATCTAGATTGCAGCCCCAGTACATGCCTTCTTCAACTAGTCTTTTAATCCTAAATTACAGTAAACTGTCATTCTACTTCTAAAATGAGGTTGAATTAATACAATATAAAAGGATTAGTAGCTAAAATTCTCTTTCAAGAGGTAAAACCTAGTAGAGTTATCTAAAAAGGAATTAAGTTTGGTAAATGTGAAGTTACAACCAGCTTTACAGAAAAGGTCTTAGAGAAACTCAAGCAGGGGATAAAAACAACAGACTTCAAAGATAATTTTCCAACAAGAAGAGAATGGGTAAGTCTTCAATTTGTTACTGGGAAAACTGAGGTTTCCTCTGGGGCTTCCAAAGTCCATCAATAAAATTGAAAAATAGACTCAGAGGTAAGTTAAAGGACAATGTTAATAAAGTTTAAAAGAAAAACATAGTATATGGTAGGTGAAAATCCCTGCAGCTGCCAGGAAGAAGAGGGAAGTAAAGCCATGGCTTTTAATTTGGGCATCAAATAGAAACAGAAAGAATTCATTAATAAAGGAAAAGCACTCTCAGGAATGGAAATGCGTGAGTCAACTAAGGAAAGAGTTCAATGATTTTTTTCCTCCAGCCCACCTCCTTTTCGTTAATCTTGATGTCATTTTCTCTAGTTCACGCTCTCCAGTCATAGTGTAGCAAGCTATTTATTACATAACAGTTAAATATGTAAAACAGATTGAACATACATATTGATATCATAAACATTGTATCAGTTACAAAACATTCAGAAATTTAACTAGATTTCTGTAAATGTTTAAATGCATACCTACATATATTAAATAGAAACAACATGTATTTTTGATAGTATGCTCATCTTCTATAGACATAAATATAAAACTACAAGTGAAAATTGAAAACTTGGTTATACAAATGAAATGAAATTTATATTTAAAAAACCCAAAATGATTGCTAAACTCATTTTTTTATTTCTATAAGCTAACTAATCAGAAATGGAGAGGTGATGCTTAATCTCCATTGCCACTTTATATTCAGAAAGGATTTAGAGTCACCATGAGAATGGACCTCTGCATATATCTATGATGGGTGTTTCTACAAAGGTGCACATGAAGGAGAGGCTCTGTTGAACATGGACAGCACCATCGTCTGTGTTAGGGATTCTCTTAAAATTCCTTAAATTTAAAGAAAATTGGACTGATGCTTTGTTTCATCCACCTTTAAAAAGCCCATCTCTAAAGCCTATCACTTACATATGGACTGGACATTGGGAATGTATGCTAAGCCATATAACTCTTATAATCGTGGCCTATTTATTTCTGTTGTTTTGTATTGTATTTATAGTTATAAGAAAAAGAACCATTATTTGGACTGAAAGGAAGAGCTGTTGGGGGGAAAAATAAATACCTTAAACTAAAAAAAAAAAAAAAAAGAAGGGAAGAGGATGGTGGGGCTGAGGGGGAGGAGGGTGGAAGGGTGGGACTGGAGGGGGGAGTAGGGAGGGGATTGTGATTGAGATGTAACTTGAAGAAATAAAAAATAAATTATTAAAAAAAAAGCAGAAATTCATGGGACCAACTGTATCTGTAAAACACATATCCTTCAACATTAATGCAGCCATATAATAAAGCAATTGGGTCACAGTTTTCCTTCATATCACACCTGTCACCTCAGAAACAGCAGTTTCACCACCACTGAGTCTTTCCAACAAAACTGACTCCTCTCACCAATTATCTCCATTGTGGAAATTACTCTTTCCTGGCTTCATGGTTTATAGTCCTCTTTCTCAAGCATTCTCTCTGCATGCATCCAACTTCTGTTCCATACTGAGCAGACCAAGCGATCTTCTAGAATGGTCACACTGTCCACTTATGGCCAGGTCTCAAGCAGCAACATTTTTCACTTAGAATGCAAATTGACTGTCCTGAAAATGTGCAATCACAAGAAGTCCTCAAATACCTGTGCTAGCCATGACTCCCTTACTTATGAGAGAAACATCCATACCAAACCATTCTTTACAAGAAATACTTCATTCCACTCCCTTACTCCTTTTTTGTTTGTTTTTTATTTATTTATTTATTACTTCAGGTTACATCTCCATCATAGTGTCCTCTTTCCACCCCTCCCAGTCCCGCCCTCTCATCCTCTCCCCCTATCCCTTCCACCCGCTCCTCTGGATTGGAGTGTCCCTACATAATAGTCCCCTGCCCCAGTTCAGCAGTCATATGAGGGACAAGAGCCTCCTTATATACTGGGGGCATACAAGGCAGCACCACTAGGGCAAAGTGTCTCACTGACAGGAAAAAAGTCTATGATCATGTTCCCATGGTGCATTTGTTGTAGTATAGTTATCTTGTACTATATGGCTAAAATCTGACTATAAGTGAATAGATGTCATGTGCTTCCTTCTGGGTCTGGGTTAGCTCTCTCAGGATGAGCTTCTGTAGTTCCATCCATTTGGCTGCAAATTGCATGATTTCATTGTTTCTGATAGCTGAGCAGTATTCCATTGTGTGGATGTACCACAGTTTTAAAATCCATTCTTCAGTTGAGGGACATCTGGGTTGTTTCCAGTTTCTAGCTATTACAAATAAGGCTGCTATGAACATAGATGAGGAAACTTCCTTGTGATTTGGTGAATTATCATTTGGATGTATACCCAGAAGTGGTATGGCTGGGTCCCAAGGCAGAGCTATTCCAAGTTTTCTAAGATATCGCCAGACTGACCTCCATAGTGGTTGCACAATCCTGCACTCCCACCAGCAATGGAGGAGGGTTCCCCTTTCTCCACACCCTTGCCAGCATGTGCTATCATATGAGCTATTGATCTTAGCCATTCTGACAGGTTTGAAATGGAATCTCAGAGTTGTCCTGAGTTGCATTTCTCTGATGATTAAGGATGCTGAGCATTTCTTCAAGTGTCTCTCAGCAATTCCTCCTTTGTGAATTCTCTGTTTAGCTCTGTTCCCCATTTTTTGATTGGATTATTTGGTTTCTTGGCATTTAATTTCTTGAGTTCTTTGTGAATTATGGATATTAGTTCTCTGTCAGATGTGGGGTTGGTGAAGACTTTTTTCCCAATCTGCAGGCTGCCGTTTTGTTCAAATGACAGTGTCTTTTGCCTTACAGAAGCTTTTCAGTTTCATGAGGTCCCATTTATTGATTGTTGGTCTTAGATCCTGAGCTGTTGGTGTTCTGTTTTAACCACCTTTCAGTAACTTATCCTAGGCTAGCATACTCTTTTAAAATTCTGGTGAATAAGGACGTCTTGTTTATTACTATAACCTAGTGATCATAAAGGGAATTTTATGAAAACTGGTTGAGCAAGAACCAACTGGTTGAGCATGAATAAATACTTGAATTGAGAACTTTTAAAGTTATTAAACAGAAAGTCTCTGAATGTAGGATATAAAATCTGATGGTTTATTTGTGAAGTTGCCTAACACCAGTTTAAGTTCAGCTACATATGAAAAGAAAACTCTAGATCCCTACTAATGCCCACTAGTCAAGCTATTTTTCCCCATCCAAACCCTCTTGTTTCCCTGTCTCAAACAAGAAATTTATGGAAAAAATTATTCACAACCAAGCTTCCCTGCAAGAGCATGTGCCTGATAAGATTTAAAATAAGCAGGATGTAAAAGGTATACATGAAGGCACACACAGGTTTTGTTTAGAAGACAAACATAAATGACAAGGGAAGATGTGAATTAGATACATACCATGCCAATTACTCAGCCAAAGGAGAGATGGAAGAAAGGATTTGCTCATATTGGAGTTTAGAAATTGTTCTCTGCTCTCAGCCAGCACATCCAAAGTTGCAAAATAAATTATCTTGATGTCTTGCTTTCACAACTCTGAGTTTCTACTGCTATTATTATGAAAGGAAGAACTTTGCTTCTCACATGAAAGAAAGAGGGTATTTCCAGATTTGCAACTAAAATAAAGCAGGGTCCAGAACTTCAGAGAATGTCATACACCTCTGAGGGAGATATGGTACAAATGCAAGGTTACTGAATAAAGTTAGCAACAGATATTTAGGAGCCAAGAGTGAAAGGGAATGGGAGATGTGGGTAGCTTAGCTTCTTTAGGGCATCAAGTGTGTATGAAGAAACCTAAAAGTTGTTAAATGTGCTGGAAACCAGGTGTACCTTAATGGCAATATCTTTTTTTTTTTTAAATACTTTATTTTTTTTTCTTCAAGTTACATCTCAGT
>CAJQZJ010029249.1:0-17386 GCA_907164525.1 Lophiomys imhausi | reverse complement strand
TCTTTATGTTTAATGCGTTTTATGTCTACAAAGTATGTAAGTGCATAAATTTGAACTTAGAATCACAAAAATATGTGCTTTCTGACTTAGTTATTCTCAAATACAGCACAGCATTACATAGTGAATTCTTTTTTTTCTTTTTGTTTTGTTTTTCAAGATAGAGTTTGTCTATGTAATGGTACTGGCTGACCTGGAACTCACTGAGTAGACCAGGCTGGCCTCAAACTTACAGAGATCCACATGCCTCTGCCTCCCTAGTGCTGGGATTAAAGGCATGTGCCAGCAACACCTGGCTACATAATGAATTTTATTCCCTATTTTTTACCTATAAGAGTAGAAAAACTCTTAAAAGTCTGACTACATGTTTTGTGATGAGACTGTAGGGAGGCAGACACTTTACTTTCAGGCTTAATAAAATCATAGAACACTTACAGACAGACCTGCATAGTGGTGAATGTCTGTAATCCCAGTACTTGGAAAACACAGCAGGCTCACCCAGAATTTGAAGCTAGCCTGATCTATATATAAATTCCAGGTCAGTCAATGATCTATACTGAGACTCTGTTTATGTTTTGTTTTTGCAACAGGGTCCTCTATGTAGCCCAGGCTCCCTGGAGTCTGCTATGTAGCAAGGGATGATACCGAACTTCTTTTTTTTTCTCTTTTTTTTTGGTTTTTCAAGACAAGGTTTCTCTGTGTAGCCCTGGCTGTCCTGGACTCACTTTGTAGACCAGGCTGGCCTTGAACTCACAAAGATCTGCCTGCCTCTGCCTCCCAAGTACTGGGATTAAAGGCGTGCGCCCGGCTGATACCGAACTTCTAATCCTCCAGCATCTACTTCCAATTGTTTAGATTACAGAGGCAACAGCACGCCTCGTTTAGATGGTGCCGAGGACTGGATCCAGTCCTCATGCTACACAGCAGACTATCAGGTAAATGATATCCTCACCTCTACTTTGAAAATATTTGTCAAACTTGTGATTGGGTAAGGAATTTGCTGCCAAATGTGACGACCTGGGTTCAATCTTCAGGTCACACCAGGCAGAACAGAACCCACTCTTACAAGCTGTCCTCTGACCTCCATATGTGCATGTGACACAAGTCACTCACTCATACACACACAACACAATAAAATTCCTTAAAGATATTTTCAGCCAAGCTTGGAGGTGCAAGCCTTTAATTTAATCCCAGCACTTGGGAGGAAGAGGCAGACAGATCTCTGTGAGTTCAAGGCCAGCCTGGTCTACAAAGTGAGTTCAAGACAGCCAGAGAAACACAGAGAAATACTGTGTTGAAAAACAAAAACAAAACAACAAAAAAAAAAGATTTATTTTCAAGCCAGGTAGTCATTGGTACATGCCTTAAATCACAGCATTTGGGGAGGCGGAGGCAGATGAGACCCTGTCTCGAAAAAACCAACCGACCAAACAACAATAACAAAAATAAAATAAAAAAGAAGAAAAAAGAGTTATTTTTTTAAAATTATGTCTCTGCACATGAGTGCTCATGTCCTAAGAGCAGAAAAGGGAGGAGGTACAGGATGTTGTGAATCCCCTGATGTGGATGCTAAGAATAGACCTGGGTTTCTGCAAAAGCAATGAGAGGTCTTAAGCACTGACCCACCTCTCCAGCATGCCACAATTTTTTTTTCAAATGCTTATATTCTTGACCTAGCACATCTATCTTGGGTAAATTATTGTACAAACACATTGCACAATATAAAGTATTTAAACTCATGGTTACTCTAAGATGTACACTTTATAATAATATCAAATTGAGACAAACCTAAGATGACTGATTAATGACATATTAACATAATGCAATGCTGTCTAGTTCAATATGGAAAGCTTGTAAAGGAACATTGTCACATGGAAGAAAATAAAATCAACTATACTGTGCACTATCTTGTCACCTCTCAGAGGTATGGAGTAACAGCAGAGAAACAAGGAAACAGAAAGAATGAAAATATGAATCCCAGCCATGTAGTAGTGGTGCATGAGTTTATTCCTAGCACTTGGAAGGCAGAGGCAGGCGGATCTTTGTGAGTTAGAGGGTAGCCTAGTCTACAAATCATATTCCAGGACAGCCAAGGCTATACAGAGAAACCCTATCTCAATAAACCAAAAAGAGGCAGAAGGAAAAAAAAAAAAAAAAAACAAACCCATCCAATTCCTATCTGTATTTGCCTTATACAAAGAAACTATGGAATAAAATTAAAAATTCAGAGCCAGGCATGGTAACACAAATCTGTAATCCCGGGCTTGGAATGCTATGAATTCAAGCCCAGTCTTAGTTATATACCAAGACCCTGTAACCAACCAACAAATGAAGGACCTAAACATCCTTATTGAAATGAAACTAAAGTAAAATGTTCCCAGCAGTAGTCTCTTCTGTGTTATGGACTGAACTCAGTACTCCTAAAATTCATTTATCCTTTTCCTAATCCCCAGTACCTCAGAAGGACCTTATCTGAAAATAGGTCACTGCAGAGGCCACTGGTTAAGTGTGCCCTAATCCAATATTACTGGACCCACATAAAAAGCGGAACCTAGGGCTGGGGAATGACAGATCATTTGCCTTGAATGTTTCCAACCAGCCAGTCAATCAATCAATCAATGGAAGAAGGAATGCTAATACCTTGTGGAGAAAGGGCAGAGATCTGGGTAAAATTGCTAAAACACAAGAAACACCAAAGACTGTCAGTCAGCAAGCCACTAGAGCCAGGGGAGAGACCTGGAATAGTCTTTCTAAAAGCCGTCAGAATCGACAAGTTTTGGACACCTTGCTCTTGTCTGATCTCCTGAGCTTTGAAACAATAAGCTACTGTGGGCTAGATTTTGTTTTTTGAGAAAGAGTCTTCCTTTGTAGCTCTAGCTAGCCTCTAGCTCAGAAATCCACCTGCCTCTGCCTCTCCTGTGTGGTACAAGTTAAGTCTTTTAGTGAAATTAGTAGACAGTTCAGATTGGCATCTGGCAGCACATAAGGAGCTTGGTGTCCCTTTGGTTTACTGATATGAACAAAAAGCCAGTTGTGGCCGGACGATATGCCTTGTTGAAGGGGCATGGCTAAGAAACTGCACATGCCACACAGATGATATCAGTTATCGTGAGAAGAAACAGGACTGTGGACATTATGAGAAATCTTGTGGACCCTTGAGACTTCCAAGTATATCGAGACAATGTGATATATAAGATGGGAGTTCCACATAGCCTCTCTTTTTACCTGCCCTCACCTACTGAAAAGTCACACTGAATAAGCGCACAGCAAGGTACACCATTACCAGAATTTAAACTGTTACAGCCTAAAGCAAAGGCCCACCATAAAACTTACTGAGAGAGAGATCTTTAACTCTTTAGCCATGGGGCCCAGAGCGCTGGAAAAAGAGGCAAGCGGTGTTCGGAAGTTGCTCGGAAGCTGCTTGGAGAGGCCTTTGGCTGTGAGGTTTGGCCAGGCCCAGGAGATGAACAAAGCTGGCCTCAGTTTGCAGGCTGGAATAGACGGACTTTATAAACTGACCAAAATTTGGTGGTGGAAATAAACTGGCACTGGGAACTGGCAAAGTAAGGCCCAACGAACACTAACCTTTGAAAGGGACTGCCTTCCGGCACTGCTGTAAACCAAGTCATCCTGAATGGAAGTATGCTAAGAATATTAATAACCTTTTAAGGAAGTTAAACTAGTGTTAGTTAAGTTTTTAGATAGGTATTAGAGTGTTCTTAGGTATTAGGGCATTCTTAGATTACAGATTTTAGATTATAGATTTTAGGATACAGGATTTAGGTATTTTATAGAGATTTGTTAACTATTAATAAATATAAGTGTTGATAAATAAAAATATTCTGTTACACTCCTGGGGGTAAAGGCTTACACCACCACCCCTGGAAGCTATTCTGGTTTAAACCACACACCTCTGAGCTGCTTTGTTAGAGGTGAGGCAGCAAACGAACATGGGTGGCATGGGAACAGTAAACCCTGGAACAGTGTGCAAAAGGAAGCCTCGTACCTTTTTATACTTTCTGAGTTGTTGATTTTTGTTAATTTGTGTTGTTTGTTTCTGATGCAGGGCTTTGCTATGTAGTCCTACAGAAGGAAGGATCTAAAAAAACCTGACAATCCTCCTGAATCACAGAAGGAGCCACCATGCCAGGCTTGAACCCAGTCATGTTTCAAAAGAGTCAAACATCAAGTAAACAGGAGAAAATATAATAGTGACTTTTGTTTTTAAGGCATCAGAAGCTAGAATAATTTGGGAAGCATTCCCTTTTCAGAACTGTACCCGGTTCCTAATCTGGGCTCCTCTCCAGGGCTGACGTGTCAGATGACTCCGGACAGTTTCGCTGCTCACTGCACTGAGCAGCGACCCAG
Source organism: Lophiomys imhausi (assembly GCA_907164525.1). Lineage (NCBI taxonomy): Eukaryota > Metazoa > Chordata > Mammalia > Rodentia > Muridae > Lophiomys > Lophiomys imhausi. Next base: position 13,021 of record CAJQZJ010029249.1, on the reverse strand, counting down.
GCACAGGCGACCCAGTTACCTAGTATGTAGTTACTAGTGACTCACCATTGGTGTCCGCTTTGACTTTCTCCTCCTTGATCTGCAAACTGCTCATCTGAGTGAGAATAAAAGGAAACAGTAAGCAAAAGACCCAAGCAAGGAAGGCAATGTGGCTGCCTGGTGGAAGGGTAGCGGAAACTACTGCAGAGCTGGCTGGGGCTGGTTTGTTCTACTCAATACAGAATCGCTAACAGCCTGGGCAAGAACATTTCATGGTTCCTGAGCAGCACAGAGAAGGTAGGCATGGGTTAAACTTAACGGTATAGGAACAAAGGGAAAAAGCTTCGAATAGTTGCTTTCCTCCTAACTTACACTCTTTCTAGAACATCTCCAAGTTTTTGTTTGTTTGTCTGAATTTCTGGTGACCGTAGGGTCAAACCCAGGACACAGAACGAACTGGACAGATGTGCTGCGACTAAGCCATGGCCCAACCTCTCTCATTTCAAAATTAAATAAATTACAGACCTCTATCCTATCAACCACCCACATGAAAGTTAGTTTAAAATGTGTCACAATAAGCTGTGTGTGGTTAAACAGTCCTTTATCCACCACTCGGGGGATGGAGGCAGGAAGATCAGAAGTTGAAGAGCATGAGTTAGAAGCCAGCTTGTGCCACACGAGAGTTGCCTGAAAAAAACAAAGCCAAACCAAAAAAGGAACCTATTACAACGAAAAGTTTAAAACTCAAATGAGTGTAGTCCTTGTCTTTTTGTAAATTAACTGTTAGCTACATGGGTCTTTATCAACACAAACTGGGTTGGTAATTTACAATAGCAAGTAATTAATAAATTTGCAATCAAGTCTCCACTTTCACAAACACTTATGTTTTAAAACCTGCCAAGAGTGTGGGTGAAGATGGTGTGATGGTTAATCTTGATTGTCACCTTGATGGTACCTAGACCCTGAGAGGTTTATCTGAGGTAGGAAGACCCACCTGAGTGTATGCAGCACCATTACCAGCAGCATGCACTCTCTCGTCCTGACTTGATGGTGCATCATGGCTTCCAGCACCATGCCTTCCACCATTCCAGAACATGTGCCCTTCTTAAACCATGAACCAAAATAAACTTATCTTTTTCTGGTTTTCTTAGACTGGGTTTCTCTACTAGCACTGGCTGTTCTGGAACTCACCAGGTAGATCAGCCTGCCTCCAGAGGGCTCCAATTAAAGGCATGTGCTACCATTGTCTCGGCCAAAATAAATTTTTTTTTTTTTATTTTTTTTGGTTTTTCGAGACAGGGTTTCTCTGTGTAACAGCCCTGGCTGTCCTGGACTTGCTTTGTAGACCAGGCTGGCCTCGAACTCACAGAGATCCGCCTGCCTCTGCCTCCCAAGTGCTGGGATTAAAGGCGTGCGCCACCACGCCCGGCTCCAAAATAAATTTTTAAAATGAACCTGTCATGCATTTTATCACAGTAAAGAGAAAAGCAACTGACAGAGATGCTATCATAAGATATGTTCCTTTGGGCTGGAGAGATGGCTCAGAGGTTGAGAGCACTGCCTGCTCTTCGGGAAGTCTAAGTTCAATTCCCAGCAACCACATGGTGGCTCCCAATCATCTATTATGGGATCTGGTGCAGGTCTGCAGGCATACATGCAGACAGAACACTGTATACATAATAAATAAATCTTTAAAAAAGAGAACACACACACACACACAAAAAAAAAAAAAAAACAAAAGATATGTTCCCAGGGCCCTGGGTCTGTCCCCAGGATCCCTCTAAGTTAATGTCATGAGCTGTTGGTTTTTTGAAACAGGGTCTCTCTACACAGCCTTGACTGTCCTGGAACACACTATGTAGACCATCCTGTGCTTGAACTCAGAGATGCACGCGCCTCACCTCCCAAGTGCTGAGAATAAACACACCCGACCTGCTGTCATCCTCCTAGAGCCACTGTACTGCTCTCAGACTTTGCATACTTTGCTAAATGCAAATGTCCTTTCCAGTTGCCCTCTCCTACCAACCCTCCTGAATGTCTTTGAGAAAGGGAGATCAGCTCTCTCATGTGCATTACTTACTTTTCTGTTGCTGAGATAAAACAACATAGCCAGGACAACTTCCACAAGCATTTGTTTGGGTTTGTGCTTCTAGAGATATTCTGGGGATAAGAGGATATGATGGCAGGGCAGATGCTGAAGGCTTCCATCTTGAACTGAACTTGAAATAGGACAAATTGTTTATTCACATGGCTGGCCTCCAGTGACATACTTTCTCCAACAAAGGCACACCTCCTAAGCCTCCCCAAACAGCAGCACCAACTGGGGACCAAGTGCTAAAATGGCCAAGTCTATGGGGGACATCTCACTCAAACCACAACTGTTTACAAGTTTTCATCTGATCTCTTTAGAATCAGGTTTTCTAAAGAAAAAGCAGGTGAACACACGTCTTCCTTTAATGGGGGAAGGTCCATGAGAAGGCTGACAGGTGGAAAAGGTATATCATAGCAGAATTTATTATTGGTTAGTTAGCTCTCATTTTCAGCATGTATCCATAGGGATCTACAGAAATGTACAACTGGGATGGGCTGAACATTTGATTAAGACTATCTAGAATTTTCTAATTCAACCACATTAACTAGAGTGGTCACCAGAAGGCCTGATGAAAGAGAAAACTAAAGCCATGATTTTTTTATGAAGAATAGATGTGGCAACATACAGTTCTCTCAGAGGGCCTTGACAAAGGATGTCAGAAGCAAGAATTAATCAGTGTTTGCTCAGCTGCATCAAGGGAAGACCTGCTGGTAGACAAGTATGCCTGTCTTGAGAGTGAACAGTAATCATACCTGGGAAAGGCCAGCCTGTCAACGGCCCATGGTCCTTTGACCTGGATTCACCCCCAGCCCTTCCCCCACACAGCCCCTGATGATTGATCCTGCCTCTCTGGACAGGAAGTGTACACAGGTCTATGTGGTGAAAGGTTCTAGGTTCTAGGTTGGGGTGGTGGTGAAGTGTATCTCAAGGGGATTTACACCAGCCCCTTGATAAGCAGAACAGTTAGGTCTAAGACCAAGGATGTTTATGTGGTTGTGGTGACAGTCCTCTCAAATGAGATTAGGGACATACTTTTTTGTAATCCCTGCAGTGTTGGGGTATACAACCCAGGGTCTTATTAAGGCTAGGCAAGTAGCATTTACAAAACTAACACCCCAGTTTTGGATAGTCTTTCCCCTCTGCCCCATCCTCCAGAGAGGGTTTCTCTGTGTAACAGAGCCCTGGCTGTCCTGAACTCACTTAGTAGACTAGGCTAGCCTTGAGCTCAGAGGCAGAGATCCACCTGTCTCTGCATCCCGAGTGCTAGGATTAAAGGTGAGTGCCACCATGTCCAGCTCAGATAGTACATATTTATTTATTTATTTACTTACTTTGTTTTTTTTTTTTTTGAGACAGCGTTTCTCTGTGTGTAGCTTTGGCTGTCCTAGATTCATTTTGTAAACCAGAGTAGTCTGGACTCACTAGATCCAGGTGCCTCTGCCTCCATCATGCCTGGCAGATAGTACATTTTTTAAAGGCCAAGAAGGTGGGTATGGAGGTAATCTCCAGCAATTCCAGTTAAGACAAGAGGATTACTGGAATCCAGGGGTTTGAGGCCAGACTGGTCTACAGAGCAAATTCTAGGACAGCCAGGACTGCACACATAATAAAACTGAAAAAAGTCTCAGTCACTATCTTTTAGGGATAATCTCATATTAAACCCTAGATCTGAAACTTCAGACTGGGCCTCATATGAATGCACACTGGGGACTACATGTCACCAGGCCTGACGGATTGAATTCATCATCCTTGGGACTCATACCGGAATGAGAATCTACCCTTTCAAGTTATCCTTTGACCTCCACACAAGAACTGTGGCACATGCATGCTCAAAACACACATACATATAAAAGTAAATAAAATTAAATTTTAAAAAACAAAGCAGCTATAGTTAAGAGAGCTTGTTGCTCTTGAGGAGGGCCTGAGTTTAGTTCCTAGCACCACAGGAAGGCTCACAACAGTTTGTAACTCCAGTTCCAGGGGATCCAACATCCTCTTCTAACATGTAGACACAGGAGTGGTGCACAGATACACACAGGAAAAACACCCAGAAACACACAAAAGAAACACAGATATTAAATGTAATTATGTGAGGCCACCCTGAGTTAAACAATGATCTGCAGACCAGGTGGGCTGTCTCAAAAAAAAAAAAAAAAAAAACCAGAGGCAGCAATACTGTACTCCAGCACTTAAGAGGTAGAAAGATTAGAATTCCAGAGTTCTCAAGGCCAGCCACAGCTACAGAGTAAGCAGAGGACAATCTGACCAGGTGGACCTCGAACTCATATAGATCTGCCTGCTTCTGCCTCCTGAGGGATTAAAGGTGTGTGCCACCACCACCTGCCTAGCTGTCTTCCCTGGTTTTCTTTTCTTCTGTAGCTCTATAGAGGTGCCATTCATTCCTGCATCAAGCGTGTCTAAAACACCTGATCACACATTATGTTAGAGTTTAACTGAATAACAACCCAGTCTGAAGAACACCACCACATAAATCCGGCATGGTGGCTCACGCCTTTTAATCCCAGCACCCGGAGGCAGAGGCAGGCGGATCTCTGTGAGGTCGAGGCCAACCTGGTCTACAGAGTCCAGGATACCCAGGGCTGTTACAAAGAGAAACCCTGTCTCGGAAAACAAAAACAAAACATAACAAAACACCACCACCTAAATAAGGAAGCAAATCAACGTCACTTAAAATAGCAACTATACAGCTTGTATCTGTAGGTAAGTGAAGCATTAACACAAACAAACAAAAACCCGTTATTCTGGAGAGCTACAAACTGCCTACCACATTAAGGATGAAGGGACTGTTAAGTGAAAAGCAGGATAAACTCATTCAAAAACTGACCCTTAAAACAATGAAAAAGAGAACTTTATATTGCCATTTCTTGTAAGAGTCAAGAAACAAGAGCCACTTTGGGGTCTCACAGACAGAGTCAGAGGACAGAGTCACCACGGGGACAAGCTTTCAGTCCAAACTCATATAAGAAGCTCGCTGCGAGTTTTCTTCACTGTCGAGGCAAATCAGCACCAAGCAATTGCCCACGGCAAACTCCAGCGGCGCGCGGGCCGACCCGACTCGGAGGTCCCCCTGCTGGAAGAAGGCGTGTCCACCTCAGTCCCCTATCCCCGCCAGGACACTGACCGACTGGACAGCGGCTTCCTGCTGGTCCACCGCCAGCGCCCAGGAATCGGTGGCCATGGTCCCCAAGGCGAGCGCGACCTACAGAGACGCTCCGCACACCGCCAACACCAGCGTTGAGTCCCAGCCGCGCCAAATGCCAATCACGCGGAGAGGAAGAAAAATTGCGGGGAGATGACGTCAGTTCCTGCTTCGCGGCCGGCTACCGGCTGAGGCCGGTTCCCAGGAGGATAAGCATGCATACTTAGCGCTTTAAGATCCTGCTTGGTTTATCTCTGAATTCGAGGTCAGCCTGCTCTACCGAGAGAGTTCCAGGTCGGCCACACAGAGAAATCCAGCCACGAAAAGAAAAAATCTTAAGTCGCTAGGTGCGGTCTAATTGCGAGTTAACGCCCGAGAGCTCTGAAGAGTAACTTAGTACTCGCTCTATCGCTTCATTTCATTCTAAAATGGTTCTTCTCTCTTGTTTTGTTTTTGAAACAAGCATGTCTTGGAGTTAGCTTCTTTTAACTCGGTTTCCTCCTTCACCTCTCAAATGCCGAGATTACTTGCGATCTCGCCCTCTACTGGCCTTCGCGGTCATAGACACACGCGCGCGCACACAGAATTAAAAATAATAGGTGGCACACGCACTAAATCCCAGCACTCAGGAGGCAGAGACCACCCTGCTCTACAGAGCAAGTTCCAAGACAGTCAGGGCTATACAGAGAAACCCTGTCTCGAAAAGCCAATGAATGAATGAATCATTAAAAACAATAAAATAGGGTTACATAGTATGACCATGGGTGTGTAATTAGTGTTTTGTTTTTTGAGAAAAGAATGTCACGTAGCCCAGACTACGTTTTCCTGCCTTGGCCTCCCAAATACTGGGAAAAGAGAAGTGCTTCACCCTGTTATGCTGTTGGGATACATTTTAAATCGTGATAGGTATGGAAAGCTGTTCAAATGACTTGAACAGACACTTCACAAAAAAAGGACACTCAGAAAATAATGCAAAACCAGGAATGATAGTGAAGACCTTTAACTCCAGTACTTAGGAGGTGTAGGGAGGAAAATGGAGAGTTCAAGGCCAGGTTCTCATACATGAGACTTACTCTCAAAACAGACATATTTGGAGTATGGCTATCCATGGTCCTCTTTGTCTTGAAATTTCATCACCATGCACAGCTTCTCTAGTACCAAGAACATGGTCCTTCAATGTATCCATGGGACACAATTCTTAGAGCAGATATGGTGTCTGGGTACATTTAAGGAGTTCAAGTTTTGGCTTGCCTTGGATCTGCAAGACATTTCGTAGGTTTTGTTTTGTTTTGATTTGGATTTTTAGGGCAGGGTTTCTTTGTGTAGCCCTGGCAGTCCTGGAACTCACTCTGTACATCAGGGTGGCCTCGAACTCACAGAGATCTGCCAGCTTCTGCCTCCTTAGTTCTGGGATTAAAGGCATGCAACACCATCCCTGGCTTTTTTCTTTTTAAGACAGTGTCTCACTTTTTAACCTTTCCTGGACTGGCACTCTCACTGTAGAAGAGGATGGTCTTGAACTTTCATAATTTCACTGCTTCTGCCTCCCAAGTTCTGCGATTACAGGCATATACCACCATTCCTGCATTTAATGAATTTTTTAGAAACCATTTCTTTCATACCACCTGTAACTACTGTGAGGCTGATTTCTGGCGTTTTGGCTGAAGCAATGAAACTGGAACAATGAAATCACTCAGCTGTTGTTTGAAACAGCTCTGGGTATACCTTACCTTCTGCCAGAAGATTCATTCCCAGCCCACAGCTAGCCTGTACACTCCAAAAACAGTACGCCCACAATGACTCCTTTTTCCACACCTGAGGCCAGAGAGAAGTCACTTTCTGATAGTTCCTACCAAATAGCCTGCCCTGAGCCAAGTTCTCATTCAGCTGAACATGGTAAAGTGAGTTAACAGCTATGCTTGATTTTAGCCAGAAGTCCTAGAAGCAGTAATAAGAACATTTTTTAAAACCCCTATTCTAAACCAGTCTTGGTAGAATATGCCTTTAATCCTAGCCTTTGGGAGGCAGAAGTAGGCAGATCTCTGAGTTCCTGGCCAGGCCGGTCTACAGAGTGAATTTCAGGACAGACAGGGCTGCAGAGAAACCCTGTCTCAAAAACAAAACAAACACGAAGAGAAAACTCATTATACACAACTTATTTGAATCATTTAGTTTTCAGTATTCCTAATGTCATCTCCATTTCCCAGCTGAGGAAATTCAAGTCTGAGATTAATTCTAACATTCAGAAACCTATGGCAAATGGCAAATCTGACTGTTATAGATTTCAGGGCAACTCAATTCAACACAAACTCAAAACCTGAGAAAGGAAGTGGTTAGTTTTCTTCACACTAACCAATTCGATTAAGCATGCATCTTGGAACCTAGGTGCCATCTATCTGGACAAAGCCAAATGAGTCAACCAATTCCTGGAGGAAAACAACCCTTTTCTGGGCACTTCTTATCTGCTTGTGGGGTTGGAACTGACACTGAGTCACACGCTGGATAGATGAATTGTCAGCTTTTCCTCGTTTGTTAGGAACTTTTGTCTGTTTTTTGGGTTTCTCTGTGTAACAGCCCTTGCTGTCCTGGACTCACTTTGTAAACCAAGCTGGCCTCGAACTCACAGAGATCTGCCTGCCTCTGCCTACCAAGTGCTGGGATTAAAGGTGTGCACTACCATGGCCGGCTGCATTTCCAGTATTTTATATACTCCTTCCTTCTTTCATTCAATAGTGTGTGCGTGTGTGTGTGTGTGTGTGTGTGTGTGTGTGTGTGTGTGTGTGTGTGCAGTCACTTCTGCATGTAGAGTCTAAAGGTGGACAGTGGGAGTCTTCCTCTCCTGCCTTCCATTTTATTTGTTGTGTTGGCGCCCACATGCCATGGCACAAGTGTGAAGAATAGAGAATAGAGTCTGGATGTCAGTCTTCACCTTTCTACTTTGAGACAGGGTCTTCCTGCCTCTGTGTAGGCCAGGGTAATTCGTGCTCAAGCTTTTGGAGAACTTCCTGGCCCTGCTTCTCAAGACCTATAGGGGAGCGCTGGAATTAAAGAAGCCTGTGCGCTACAGCATCTAGCTTTTATATGGGCTCTGAGAATCCAAACTCAGGTTGTCAGAGTTGCTCAACAAGGGCCTTTATTGGGCTGGAGAGATGGCTCAGGGGTTAACAACACTAGCTGCTCTTCCAGGGGTCCTGAGTTCAATTCCCAGCAACCACATGGTGGCTGATAACTATATTGAGATCTGGTGTCCGCTTCTGGCCTGTAGGCATGAAGCTAGAACACTGTATATATAATAGATAAAATATTTAAAAAAATAAAAACAAGTGCCTTTAACTACTGAGCCAACCCCCACCCATTTTTTTAAAATAGGTTTTTGGAGACAGGGTTTCTCTGTGTAGACCAGGCTGGCTTCAAACTCACAAAGATCCTCCTGCCTGTGCCTCCCAAGTGCTGGGATTAAAGGCATGCACCACCAGGCCCAGCACCTCACTCTCTTTTAAGAGGATATCTTGATTTAGTGTGCTGCAAGGACAGTAGAATGGTCAGAAACAGGAACACCTCCTGCCGCCAGGTGGTGGTGTTTCACACCTTTACTCCCGGCACTTGAGAAACAGAAGCAGGTGGATCTCTGAGTTCAAGGCCAGCCTGTTCTACACAGTGAGCTCCAGGACAGCCTGGGTGACACAGAGAAACCCTGTCTGGGGAGAGGGGGAGGAATACCTATTGCCAGTAACATCGTTATTTTAAAAATATTTATTCTTGTTTTAGCATGGAGAGGCAGAGGCAGTCGGATTTCTGTGAGTTCGAGGCCAGCCTGGTCTACAAACTGAGTCCAGAACAGCCAGGGCTTGGTACACAGAGAAACCCTGTCTCAAAAAAACAAAACACACATATATATATTTATATTTATATTATATATATATATATATATATATCAACAGCTGGAATCCAAACTACTAATGATCCACAAAGACGCCATGTAGCTGAGGTTAGTTAGCCTTGAACGCATAATCCCTGTTTAAACTCCTAAGTATTGGGTTTTGTTACGGTCAGTTTCAGTATGTAGTCCAGGCTGGTTTTGAGCTTGCTATGTAAATATACTGGATGGCCCTGAACATGCAGTGTTCTTCCTGCCTCAACTCCTGAGTGCTGGGATTGCAGATGTATACCATCATACCCTGAAACAGTTCAATGCTCAGTTGGGCCATGGAGGTGACACACAGAAACAAAGGAGGTGGGTGCGTAGCAAACAAAAGATCACATGCCTACCAGAAAGGGGGGGGGGATCCATGAGCCAATGAGATGTCTCAGGAGGTAAAGGCACTTGCGGCCATGCCTGATGACTAACATTCAAGTCCTAGGACCCATACAGTTGAGGGAAGACTGACCTCACATATGAGATGTGACATGCACATCCTTATACAGAGAGAGAAAGAGACAGAGACAGAGAGACAGAAATAAGTTTTTAAAAGAGGGCTGGAGAGATGGCTCAGCAGTTAAGATCACTGGCTGCTCCTCCAAAGGTCCTGAGTTCAATTCCCAGCAACCACACAATGGCTGACAACCATCTGTAATGGGATCTGATGCCCTCTTAAGTCATGAAGACATACATGCAAACAGAGTACTCATGCAGATAAAATAAATAAATGCATCTTTAAAAAAAAACTTTAAAAAGAAAAATCAGCCAACTGTTGCCACACAGGAAAATTTCCAGGAAAAACTAAAAATATAGATTTCACATGAAATCCTCTGAATTTTAAATATTGGTAATATAAACTTTTTAAAACACTGGGCTGAGTCAGGTGGTGGTGGCTCATGCCTTTAATTCCAGTACTCCAGAGGCAGAGGCAGGCAAATGTCTGTGAGTTGAAGGCTAGCCTAGTCTACAGAGTGAGTTCCAGGAAAGCCAGGGCTACAAAAAAAAAAAAAAATCCTGTCTCAAAAATAAACAACTAGAAGAAAAGCTGAGACCGGGGGCAGAGAATAAGCTCTGGAATGGAGTACTTGCCTTGTAAGCCCCTGGAGTGGCTTTGACATTCAGCAATAACAGTGTTGCTGTAGACATGGGGCTTTGGACAAGCAGGAGCTGCTCAGGGAACAAGAGACATTCCTGGAGCAGAAACATGGCTCTGAGACAAGAATTCTAAACTTTGTGGCACAGGGGGTGCGTGTGGGGAACAGGAAGAGTGTAGGTTGAGGAACATAGTGCCTAAGCAGCCTCTGAGTTCCATGCTTGTGATCCCGGGCCTGTCTTGTCCCCTGGGAATCCACCCCTGCTTGGAGCGCTGGTCTAGCTCTCAGGCCACTGCTGAGACTGTGCCAGCAGGCAGATGCTGAGCACTTTCTGAACCCTGATTTTTCTCCATAACACAAAGATTGTATAGGACTCTGCTGTAAGAAGGGACAGTGGGGGGCTCCTCTGAACTCCTGCTCCACTAGTCTTGGAGGACTCAATAAATGGGTTCTGGACATCTGTCTGTCCGTCTGTTTTTTCTTTTTCTTTTTTTTTTTTTTTTGGTTTTTCGAGACAGGGTTTCTCTGTTTAACAGCTCTGGCTGTCCTGGACTCGCTTTGTAGACCAGGCTGGCCTCGAACTTGCAAAGATCCACCTGCCTCTGCCTCCCAAGTGCTGGGATTAAAGGCATGTGCCACCACCGCCCGGCTCCATCTGTTTTTCTATACAGGGTTTCTCTGTGTATCCCCGGCTGTCCTGGACTCTCCTTGCAGACCAGGCTGGCCTCAAACTTAGAAATCCACCTGCCTCTGCCTCCTGACTGCTGGGATTAAAGGCATGAAATACCATGCCCAGCATGGGCAGCTAGCTGTCTTGATAAATGCGTATACCCTTACATCAATGAAAAACGAGAGGAGAGTCATCTTGCTCCCATGCTGGTTAGGGGAATAGGGACCAGGAACTGCCTCTCCATGCCAGGGAAAGCAGGCAGCTTAGAGGTTCCATTCTTGGCCCAGGAGGCAGTCAGATGGCCCTGAGAACCTAGGAATTGATGGGGGCAGGGTGGAGGACATGAAGAACAAAAAGGCCTTGGGACTAGGGACACAGGGGTATACCTGTTCTAGAGCTCTGAGGCTCCTCTGCGCATCCTCTCTTGGCAGTTGAGGTTTACAATGCATCCTCCCGAGCTACAGCGATCTTCCCAGCAACCATAAAGAACCAAGGAGGGCTTTTTGTTTGTTTTTTTTTCAAGACAAGAGTTTCTCTGGTTAGTCCTGGCTGTCCTGGACTCTCTTTGTAGACCAGGCTGGCTTCAAAATCACAGAGATCCACCTGCCACTGCCTCCTGAGTGCTGGGATTAAAGGCATGTGCCACAAAGCCTGGCCAGAAAAACATTTTCAAAAGCATGTATATACATACACTATGCACACAGATCAGGATCCTGGAGGATGGCAGGCATGTTTCAGTGAGGAGTTCAATCCATGGAACCCGTGTAAAGGGAGAAGAAAGCACCAGCTCCACAAAGCTGTCCTCCGATTTCCACATGTGCACTGTGGCACCCACACATTCCCCACTACATCATACATGTACACACACACGCATACCTAATAAAATTATGAAATTTGTTAAAATAAGTTGTAAGAGCTTGGCATTTCTCTTTCCACGATGTGGGTTCTAGGAATCCACCTCAGGCTGCCTCTGCCTCCTAAGTGCTGGGATTGAAAGCATGGATCCGCACACCTCACTCCAACTTAATTTTACTTTTATTCTTTGTCAATGCAGCCCTCAGAACCTGATTGCCCAGTCTCAGTCTGGTACTAGGAAAACAGCTGCCTTTGTCCTAGCTATGCTCAGCAGAGTAGAGCCAGCAGACAGACACCCTCAGGTGAGCGTTACAAGCCTGGGGCTGTGGCCTGCCTGCCCTGAGACCGAGTAGTGCCATCTGAGGAGGTGTGACTAATGTCAGCACCCCAGTCTTTGACTTTCACAAAGCAGGTTAGTGCTCTAGGCCTTGACGGGGTACAGTTTTGGAGACAGTAGCTTTAAGAAGTGATTTCTAAAGGCCTCCACCAATACCGAACCAGGGCTCCCACTAGGGCAAGGTTCCTTACTGAAGGCATTTGTTCAGCAGGGGAGGAAGGGCCTATTTGAGGAGTCGGTCCCTTGCACTATCTCGAGAGGTAATAGCATCAGTGTGCGAGGGGGCTTAGGCCTGTTGTCTATTACTAAACTCAACTTCTGTGATTTCTCTGCCAGTGTTTGTGCCTGTCCCCAACATATGAGCTGGCACTTCAAACAGGAAAAGTGATTGAGCAGATGGGCAAGTTCCATCCAGAACTGAAGCTAGCTTATGCTGTTCGAGGCAATAAATGTGAGTATAAGTGATGAGGCCTCAACAAAGGTCCTGGAGTTTGTAAGCCTGGGCAATGATGCCTGACAACTGGATTAACTTCCCATAATGGAATGTTAATGTACACGCATTAGTAACTTATTGGTTTCAGCTTGAGCTAGCTGAAGTTTCAGAGGGTGTGTATGTTTTAAGCTAAAGAGATTTGCCCTCAGGAAACCTAGCTATACAAGTACTATGTCCACCGTCCGGAAAACAGAACAAAAAGTCTGACAGGATCTATAACTTGGCTACCAGCTGAGGAGGGACTAAGTGAACGGCACGGTAGAGTGATAAGTTAGAGATAAAGACGAGCTGCATGGCATCCAGTTTAGAGAGGACTGGAGAAATGCTTGCAGGTTAAGGCACTGGCTGTTCTTGCAGAGGACCCAGGTTCAGTTCCCAGCATCCACATGGCAGCTCACAACTGTCTGTAATTCCAGTTCCAG
>CAJQZJ010029246.1:0-13021 GCA_907164525.1 Lophiomys imhausi | reverse complement strand
TGGCATATTTATATCTGTTGTTTTGTATAGTATTTACTGTTATAAGAGAAGGAACCATCTGTTGGACTGAAAGGGGAAACTGCTGGGGGAAGAGGGTGGAAGGGCGGGATAGGAAGGGGGAATAGGGAGGGGTTTGTGACTGAGATGTAACTTGAAGAAAAAAATAAAGTATTTAAAAAAAAGAAAGGTGGGAATGTTATGTAAGTTCACAGAGAAAGAAATACAAGTAGGCAATTAATACATGGGGAAGAAACTCTCCCTCAAAATGAAAGCATGAAAGAAAATTGCCACCCAAAACTAGCATGAGCGTTAGGGATGATGCTGGCTTCCAGTATCCTGTGTTGGGGAAACAATGCACAGGAACTGCTAGGGTTGCCCAACCTTCCCCCGTGCCAGCTTGGCACTATGGATTGAGAACCTCAAACATATTCATGCTCTAATAAAGGATATAATGAGTCAGGGGCCAAATATGTATAAACTAAAGAAAAACAAATCCCTTTAAGGGGGATGTGTGTGTGTGTGTGTGTGTGTGTGTGTGTGTGTGTGTGTGTACCATAAATGTATGCATTGATAAGCAAAATAAAAGAGATAAAGAGAATAAATAGATGTCTCTGTAGAAAAAAAGTTGGCCATTGTAGTAGAGAGATGTGATAAGAAATAATATAAGTTTTACATAGAATTAAAGAAATTCTTGGCTTCAAGTATCTGGGGAAGAAACTGTTCCCCAAAACCCAGTGAGAAATGGCTGTGGATCTGTGCTACCCAATAGGCACTGTGGTCATGAGGAACATCCAAGCATGAAAGCACATGGGGAGTCAGCACTCTGACTTTCCATGCTTCCCATGTTTTTCCTTCCGGTATCAATCATTGGATAAACCCAGCTTAGTTCCGAGGGCTCTGATGCTGGAATGTCATGTGGTGTATAGCTCATGAAGGGGAGCTTCCCAGGACAAAGAAGCATGTGGAGAAAGGTGATGAGTAGATCTGGAGGAACCAAAGGAAAATCTAGCACTGATTTGACCTGGTGGATTAAAAGTAAACAAACAAATACATACATACATACATACATACATGGGTGGTGTGAGTGAAGTTTGGAGGAAGACCTGACTGGGAAGACCTAGGGGAACTGAAATGGGGGTAGTGAGCGATGATATGATCAAGATACATTGCATGCATGTCTGAAGATTTCAAAACAAAAGAAGAAAAAGGGAAGAGATGGAAGGAAAAAATAGCTGTCCGTAAACCTGCTATGTGCAAACTGGTAAGAAGTACCATGGAAAACATGAAACAAGAAGAGGAATGAGAGTGATGGCCCAGACAGAGCATTGCTTTGTATACTCAAAGAAGACCATAGAAAGGAGACATTTGGATGGAGGCTTATAGGAAGTCAGAGATTGAGCCATATGTTAAACAGAGGAAGAACTCCGTAGACTGAGAGAAGAGTTTGCCCAAAGTCCTATGATGCATACATGCTTAATATATTCAAAGAATTATGAGGAGGCTGTGGAGACTGTGCAGAGAAAGGGGAGGATAGGAGAACTGAAGCACAAGTGATTCCAGGAAGGACCATGTAGAACACCGTGGCAAGAATCTGGCTGGAGCTGAGTGTGGTCAAATGGTAGTTCAGGAAACAGGAGAAATGACTTGATTCTAGATATATTTCCATGGAAGAGAAGTCAGGATTCCCTCATCACTGGATAAGGATTATGAAAGGAAGAGGATATCCACTAATGATGTCAAGGCTTTGGGGATAGGTGGCTCAGAGCTGCAGTTGCCATTACTAAGTGGTTTATTCATGTCTCCATTTACTAGCACAGGAAAGGAGCAAGCGTGGGTACTGAAACATGTCTCACAAATGGATAAGTCACAGCAGCACTGCTTAGGGATGGCACTAAGATGGAGGGTGACTCAGATAGCTTCAGCATTCCCTAATGGAGGCTCTGATAATTTAGATCTACCTCATTTATCCCGCCTAATGTCACATGTTCATCAAGCCTAATGTGTTTTTCTTCTTGGGTAACCTACCTAATCCTTCACAGTTGGGCTTCTTTTTTCTTACTTTAGCTGTCCCTTCAGCTTGTAAGAACCAATTCAGGACCTTTGGAATCCATAGAAATTCCTCTGTCCACATAACTTGCTATTCATCCAAGAAGAATAAAAGAAATGCTTATGAGTTTAGACATTTACAGTGTTCCCTTTCTCAGGGTGAAGTTCTCATTTGCTGGGCTAGGACCAAGTATTTCCTTTGGTTTCAGATATAAAATAATTGGAGTGACAGAAACAGAAGTGTGGAATCCAGAGGTGCTGAAGTTTTTTATATAATAAAAATGCAGAGAAAATGGAAGCAGTGGACAGAAGATAACAAGGTGGAAAAGAGATTTTTGGGAGGATAAAATTAAGTGGAAACACAGGATCACCTTTATATTTGCAGTAGCAATTGGAGCTGAAAGAACAAGAAAAATAAGGTCCTAGAAGATTGTTGTTTATATTTAAGGATATGCTCCCTTCTTTTAAAAAAAGCTTATTGGTGTATATTCATTGTACACTGTACCATGTTTCACATAGTCAATTCCTTTCAAGGACATCTCATAATTTGCCCATGTTCAAGACCTCTCTCTCCCCTTTCTCCTTCTCCACTCCCAGCCTCATTCCATGGCCAATTTACTTTTTACTTCCATTGTGTATATAAGCATGTTTTTTTAATGTTTTTTTGTAATGATATAAAAACTTATATCTACAAATGAAATAAAATATTTGTCTGGTTTGTTTCACTTAAAAAGATGATCTGTCTTAAAATCTGATGATACTGAGTAAATATTGAGTAAGATTCACTTGCCATTTTATGAAGAATGTATATTTTGCTAGAAGTCTACTTTGGGATTGTGCCTCCTGGCTTCTACGAGGATGCTACATCCATGAAACAGGAACAACATGGCTGCCTAAACAAGTCCTTAACAATTCCAACATCCATTGACATCCCAAAGTAGATGTGTGAAAAATAGATGGGCTTCAATTCCTAGATTAATAGCTACAGACAATCAACAATTGCTGAGGAAGCGAGAATTAGTCTCCCATGGAATGAGCTTCTTGATTGGTGATTCGATACAGAGTGATTAACCCTAAACACACTGCATATATGTTGCTAAATGTGTATGCAGCAACAATTGTTAAAGAAGACCAGTTCAAGAATTTGGGAGGAAGATTTTTGTATATAAGAAAGACAGGAGGGAGGAGAGAATGGAAGAATTGTGAAATTATATTTTAAATCTTAAAAAAGAAAAATGTGTGAGGTGGAGTGTTTAAAAATCAATTAAAATTAAGATTTTTGCTCTTATGTCTTGAAATATTAAGTGATGTAACTGAAGTAGAAGAATTAAACTTTTGTCCATTGAAGTGAGGTGTGGAAGCACATATTCACTAACTGAAATGCTAGGGAGGGTGAGGTGAGAAGATTTAGAACTCAAGGCCAACGTGGGCTACATAATGAGATAGTGTGTCCCTACAACAACTAAAAGTTCTGTCAATCATCTCCAGTTTGTGTTTCAGGGCAAACTAAATTTCCACGTGGCAGGAACAAATCCACTGTTCTCCATAGAGACAAGTGGGTTATATTAGTGGTATATTGAACATTTATTCCAATCCATGAACTTTTGGGGCACACTGGAGTTTTAGCAGAGCAGTGCCTGTTGATATGAAAAGCAGCAAGGAAGGCAGATAGCTGAGAAGTGACTCAGCATAAATAAGAAATAGAGACAACAAGTACTAGTAGAAATATAATGAGGCTTGCCCTGCAGGCACTGCAAAGATTTTTTCATCTTCATACTGGATGAGAAGTCATTATGGAATTGGTCAGAGAGGAAAGACAATGTCTCCTCCAGATTGAAAGATCTTTTATTGTTTACTTGGGTTCTTTGAGCGTCCATCTGATGAACAGAGACTAGATCATGGAGGTAGAGGAAAGTAGCTGCAGAAGAAGACTACAGATACTCAGAAATCCAGCTGGTTACTGCTCAGACATCAGGGATAGAGGGGACAAAATAAAGAGTGATCAGCATTTGGATTAACATTGCTGTTGAATAAAGGCAGAAAGACTTTTGCAAAAGCACTTGGGGCAGCTGGAAGAAAAGACAAAATCCAGGACCAAGCCAAGGTCTTCAATCTCAGGAACTTGAAGTTATTGTTAAATTAAAAGAACAGCTAGTCAGTGAAATTGATTTTTGTGTTAGGATATAAGGTGGGAAGAGGAGGGGCAACTAGTAGTCTAGTTCTGACAAAATCTGTCTCAGGTTTAATAAGTCTACGAAATCTCTTAATGAAAATGTGTAAGAGGGTGCTGGACTTAATGCATCTAGGGTTTAGGAGAGGGACGTAGTGGAGATACAAGTGATTTGGGAGACATTCGCATGGAATTGGTAATGCAAGTCATGAGGCTGGGGAAACTCACCAAAGATGTGACTGTAGATAATGAAGGTGAAAAACAAGACAGATTGCTGAGCTCCGAGGCATGCAAACAGAAGAATCAGGTCAAAGAGAAGGAAAAACTTGCTTGTACTTTCATTTCCTCAGAGAATTTATCAGGCAGCTGGACATATGCTAAGTGCCAAATACTATACAGTGCTTGGTGAGAACTTGACACAGTAAAGAGAAATTTGCCAACAGATAGACAAACTAGCCAGAGATTTCAAATGAGTGTCTTCTCCTTCCTGCCTTCTGTTGCTTTTCTCTGTTCCTGTCTGATCATCTCTTAACAAGGAAACTGGTTATATTGGAGGAAAATGAAGCTGGCTTGGACCTCACATTGTTCTTAAATAATACTTCCCGATAGGAAAACCACCACTAGTTCTGTGCTACTTCCTGTTGACCCTCATTAATAAAAATCAAAGGTAGTCTGACAAAAGACACCTGACCATAAAACCCTTGTTGTCCACTCAAGGAAAGTAGTAACATGAAAACGATATAGTTATGGTCTATTGGAGACATCTCTAGATTCACAGCACCTGTTTTCCATGCATGAGCTCCATTAATTCCTTCCTCTACCAATGACTTGGGTAATATTAGGACATAATGGACTGCAGGAATGTCTGAGGGAAGATGGCCTATGTAATAATTATAATTAAATACTTATGGATTTGCTAAGGGTTGGTTATGTATATATTTAATATTTAGTGGGGATGGAGTTATAAGCAGGACAGAAGAATTAAGTAGAAATATGAAAATTTAATAAAAAATAGTAAGGACAAGACTCAACCTTTGCAAAATTTTCTCACTATGATGACAGGGTTGGACTTGAAGTAGGATAATTAACAGTTTTATGTCCTCAAGCGCCTTGAAGACTTAAGAAGTCTATATCTCCAACTGGGAGCATACCATCTTGCCTTACTTGGCATATTATGTTCATAGTTTTCTTTTTAATTTCCATCAAGATAGTTTATATCCTTTAACTATTTTTGTTAGCACTTACCATCAACCACACAGCCATCTTCGTGGGACAACCAAGAAGTTTTAACCCTTATTCCTCTTTGATAGAATGGGTTATAATGCATGTGAAGTTTGCTGATGATCACACAGTTAATATGCAGGAAAGACATGTTCATTGCAGGTCTGCATAACTCTAGAAACTAAGGTTTGAATATTTATTTTCTTTTTCTGAACAACAAACCACATATATGTTTACAGATCTTGTGTAATTCTTCATTTCTATCAGTCATTTACTAAAGTAACATAGAGCCATTTCTCCTAGAAGACAGAGTGAGTTAATAAGGAACCAGATGTAAGATCTGAGGCCAACAAGAAAGTGATGATGAAAGGAATCTTCCAGAAAGGCAGGAATCCTGAAAGAACTCTTTAATCTGAGTTGATTGTTTTTCCTATAGTTTAACAATTAGCCTTACAACTTTATATTCTTAATCACTATAATGGAAATAGCTTAAATTTTTCACTAATGCTTTTTTTCTGGTTGATTTCCTTTCCTATATCAACTGCCTGGCTTTTTCCATTATTGCATATAACAAGTCCTCATCACCTTTCAAAGGAATCTGAAGAAACTTTGGACCAAATACTAATTTTACTTCACATATCGTTCATAATAGCATTTATAGCCATTAAACTAATCCTAATTTACAACCTTTACTAAGATACACTAATCCTGGTTCTAATTATTACCCAATTCAAGCAGTAGAACCAGACACAGGACTATCAATTTTATTTTATAACTTCATTGGACCGCTCCCAATACTGGCAGCATTGATTTATACTAAAAACACTTAGGGCCACTGAACTTTCTCATTATACTACATCAGTATTAAGCATACATCCTTCATGGTCAACTGTTTTCTTTCTTTCTTTCTTTCCTTCTTTCTTTCTTCCTTCCTTCCTTCCTTCCTTCCTTTCTTTCTTTCTTTTTATTTTTGTTTGCTTTTCTTCTTTTTTTAAATTTTTTTAAATACTTTACTTTTTTTTCTTCAAGTTACATCTCAGTCACAAACCCTTCCCTATTCCCCCTTCCTATCCCGCCCTTCCACCCTCTTTCCCCAAGAAGTTTCCCCTTTCAGTCCAACAGATGGTTCCTTATCTTATAACAGTAAATACTATACAAAACAACAGATATAAATATGCCACATTTATGAGAGTTAAATGGCCCAGTATACCTTCCCAATGTCCAGTTTATACATATTTGGCCCCTGACTTTAACATTCTACTATTTAACCATCTCCATGAGTTTAAAAGTTTTTATCTGACTCAACATTCATACTAATTTGCAACACACTTTTAAGAGTATCTTCTTAGATCTATAACACCCTCTTGATTCCTAAACAACTCAAACCTAGAGATACTTAAAAATAAAATGTGAAGCTCTCGCCTCTTGATACCAACCATCTAAAACTGTCTAGGATAGTTAAGTAAAACAAACTCCTAGTCATGCAAACATGTCACTTTGTTAGCTACTATGACAGTCTATCACAGATATTCTCTAAACTACCCAGTAATCAAGTTGTTAAGAGACAAGCAACATTTGCTTATCTAAATACAAGAGATGAATAGGGCATCTTCAAAAACCTCAAGAGATCTGCAGAATATGGCATTCAAAGATGTCATCTTAAATTAAGATTTTCTTTTTTTTGATATTGAGACATATCAGCTCCTGACAGCACCCCCTATTCTACTCCAAGTAGAAGATAAGCATCAAAGAATCTCCAGTGTGAGATGGTTGAATTAGTGGCAAGCCTATCTCTTGGCATGAAAAAAAACCCTTGCTCCAACTGCAGACAGACTTGTAACTGAACTTTTAAATTATTATTTAACACTTATTTATTTATTACTAAACTCACTTATAACAAACACCAACAATTTCTTACCCATTAATCCTACAAATTTCTACAACCCCTTTAACTTATCCACTAAACCTATTGATAATTATAACAATTACTTTCATAACCTTTTAAAATGATACAGTCTCTGGGGCAGGTCCTCAGTCGTCAGGAACACAGTCTCTGGGGTAGACCCTTTAACGCACTTAGCAGTCCTTTTTCTGGATCTCTCAGATGCAGGTTCGTCAGGGTAAGTTGGTTATTGCAGTCTCACCTTAAATAAGGCTTCATGCTTTCTTCTCTGTGGGAGACCCCAGCCGTCTGCAGGCCAACTTACTTCTTTTGAATCAGGAACTCAGCTGCTCTGCCTCAGTCCTTAAAGCCAGGCACAGTTTCCCCTAGGCCACTGATCGGACAGATCAAACCCCTCCAGGCAAAAGCTGAGCCACAGGGTCCAGTCCTTGGCCTTTTGGTGTCTTGCTCAGGCTTTCTTTGCTCACCGGCTTCTTTCTGCTTCAGAGAGAGAGCTGGCCATCAATGGCCAGCCCTTTTTTCAGCAGGACTCTTGGAGCTCTCTAGCATCAGGGGCCTCTTCCACTTTCTGGGCTCCATGCACTGTCCTTAAATAGGAAGAACTCTGTTTCAGCTTAATTTGGGCTCCGCCCACTTAGCAGCTGAAAACAATGTCAGGCCAGATACTTTGTTTCTTCAAGTCCATTAAGTCTTTCCTGTTTTCCTGACTTCAACCTTGTTTTTCCGTCTATTGAGTCTTTCCTGTTTTTCAGTCTATTAAGTGTTTCCTGTTTTTGCTGACTTCATGCTGATAATGCTCTTCAGGCCCCAAATTAAGAGACAGTATCAGAAACTCCTATATATTTTCTAAATCTAATTTATCTAACCCCTACACAGACTGCTGTCCAAAAAGGACAAAACTTGGTAGCAGGGAAGTCAACAGCCTAGCTCTGCCAAGACAGGGTAGGTAAGTCCTTCATAATCCCTGCTCTACAACAAATGTCTGTCAGAGAAATAGGACCCAAAAGCTGAAGACTGATGCAGGAATGTATGGAGAGAAAATGGGAACTGTCCAGGCAGTCACTGGTATGTCATTTCTTGGTTTTGGAGGCTGCAGGCCCTGCACTTCCTATATAAGCAGATATATTTATCCCTCTCAGGTCTCTGAGGTGGTTGAAGAATAGACAGCTAGAGTCTCATAGTTAAATTTTGAGTTGTTTCTTTTTATTTTTTAATGTTTGTTTATTACTTCAAAATTACATCTCCATCATAGTACCCTCTTTCCACACCTCCTAGTTCCACCCTCCCACTCTCTCCTCCCTCTCCTACCCATCCCACTCCTCTGATGTGGTGTGTCCCTACATATCAGCCCCTCTCAGTTCAACAGTCATATGGGAGCTAAGAGCTTCCTCTTGCACTGGGGGGTCTACATGTTAGCAGCCCTATGGCAATTTATCCCATTAATAGGTAACAAATTCTATGGGCTAAACCGAGAATCAACTGTTTTCTTATGACTAGAATGCATGATAGCTTTTTACAGTAAAAATACCATTAGACAGCCTTCACTTAACAAACCTAAAGCAAATGAACACTCTTGTCAAATCAATATCCCTAGAAGTTATTCTTCTAAAACTAGGCATTTTGGAATAATAGGAATTATTCCTATTTAAAATCCTTTAGCAGAAATAAAGGCACACATTTCTTATTATCTTCATGCAGCATACATATTGAGCTCTATTTGCTCAATCCAGGTAGAAGTCAAATTATTAAGTGCTTATTCACCTGCTAGTCACACAGCAACAGTGATCAGCTATAGTTTAGTCAAACAGCATGAAAATATGCAGGAACTACAGCTTGGATAATTGTCCATCATCTACATTGTTTTGCCTCATTGATTAAAATCATGAAAGAATTCACAGAATTATACTCTGAGCCTGAAGATTATAATTTTAGTCTTAATATCATCATGGTGAGTTTCAGCTGATCTTACACACCTAAATCTTTCACCTACTATCAACTTAATCAGTGAATTATTGGTGACATTTCATCAATCAATCATTCTACACTTTATTCCAATCAAGATACTTATTAGAGTTCTTTGTGATCTTTATATATTAATCACAATACCACAAATAAAATATATGTATTACATAAATGGTAATTATCTGTCATTTACATGAAAAAGTACTTTTGTATTGAGTTCCATTGATTTTATTGTCCCACAATCCCAAATGCATTCATATGATTTCTGATCTGTAAATATCACTTAAATAAAATGCATCACTGTAGGCTTAATAAGAGAAGCCATGCTTGATTGCCAAGAAAATGAATAAAAACTGCTAGTTTGGTCTACATAGTGGGATTCAAGACAGCCAGAGCTACATAAAGAGTCCCTGTCTAAGCAAAAACAAAACAAACAAACAATTGCTACTTCGTGTGATCACATATGAAATTGTGGAGTTGCTTGCTTACTTTTACTTTTAAAGGTCAGTAGTAATTCATTGGTTTCTGGGACCATCAAACTGGTACATCTCCATATACCATAAATAGATTTGAGGGGCAAAGGAGACAGGTGCCAGCAAAATACCACACCCCCAATTAGGTGTGATAAACCAAGTGTGCTACCTATAATCCAGCCCTGAGGAGAAGGTGGAGACAGGGGGATCCCTGGGGCTTGCAGAGCAGACATTCTAGCAGAATTTACAAGCTCTAGGTTCAGTGAGTAACCCTGTCTTAAAACAAGGTGGAGACGCTGAGATTCCATCTCACACCTGTCAGATGGCTAAGATCAAAAACTCAAATGATAGCACATGCTGGCAAGGTTGTGGAGAAAGGGGAACCCTCCTCCATTGCTGGTGGGAGTGCAAATTTGTATAACCCCTGTGGAAATCAGTCTGGAGATATCTTAGAAAACTTGGAATAGCTCTACCTCTAGACCCAGCCATACCACTTCTGTGTATACATCCAAATGATTCCTCACCAAACCACAAGGACATGTCCTCATCTATGTTCATAGCAGCCTTATTTGTAATAGCTAGAAACTGGAAACAATCCAGATGTCCCTTAACCGATGAATGGATAAAAAAACAAAACAAAACAAAACAAAAACCAAAAACTGTGGTATATCTAAACAATGTAATACTACTCAGCCATCAGAAACAACAAAATCATTCAATTTGCAACCAAATGGATGGAACTAGAGAAGCTCATCCTGAGTGAGCTAACCCAGACTCAGAAGGATGCACATGGCATCTATTCACTTATAATCGGATTTTAGCCATATAGTACAGGATAACTATACTACAACCAATGCACCAAAGGGAACAGGAACATAGACTTTGTTAGCTGTCAATGAGACACTTTGCCCTAGTGGTGCTGCCTTGTAGGCCCCCAGTGTATGAGGAGGCTTTTGGCCCTCATATGACTGCTGACTGGGGTGGGGTATTGCTATGTAGGGACACTCCACTCCAGAGGAGTGTGATGGAAGGGAGAGGGGGTAGAAGGTGGGAGGGCAGAACTGGGAGGGGTGGAAAGAGGGTATTGTGATGGAGATGTAGCCTGAAGTAATAAATAAGCGTTAAAAAAAAAACATAACCCATTAAACAGGACCATTTTTCAGTTTGTAATCTCTTCCCTTAAATATCGGAGTTTTCAGTTATCCTTCAAATAACCAAAAAGAAGGGAGGAGAAACACCTTCCCCACCCTCTGGGCATGGGATGTCGCTCTCTTAAAGTGACTTCCTGCTGATTTGGGTCCTAGTAGACCTGTTTGGGGCCCGAACCCAAATGGAAAAAATGGTTAAAAATGTTAGTACACTCCTTTTATGTTCAGTCCTTCTGTTCTCAGCTGTTTAGATGACCTAAGGGGTTTGTAGGCAGAAGCTGATCTTGCAGGCTTCACTGAGGTTACTGCTGGGGCATTGTGTAGAGCTGAACGGTCCCAGCGACATTGGATTGCCATGGTGGTTGCAGGCTCCCAAAGGAGACAGCTTTGAGGAAGTCTGCCAGGCAGAATCAATTGGGTCACTCATCCTCCTTGGTGCCTGATTCTGCTCTCTGCTGAGGTTTCCGCTGTCCAGCAGTCCCTGGGCTCCCCTAATGGACGCTTCGGTTCTCCTGCAAAGATAAGAACAGAGCCCTGCCCCAATCCCAACCCTGGGACAATTGCCCTCTTTTTTTTTGGGGGGGGGGCTAGGTAGTACTTCTCCTGAAGCAAATTTGGCCTTCCGACAACATACAAAGTGTTATCTTTCAATCTGGGTTAAAGAAGAAATCATTCTGTCACCTTGGAGCTAAACCAGCTCCAGTGTATATATTTTGAGATCCCAAAGGACAATCTGCCTGCATCGAGAAGGCCTTTTGTAAGTAGCCTCCAAACCTAGGTCCCTCCAAATCCCATGTGTGTGTCTCTGAACTCTAATTATTGGGATCAGAGACCTATGTTTCCCATCTGAAGGAATCAAAGATGTATTCCACCACTCCTGGATCGAAGTCTTTCTCTATTTAGAGTTTGCCCTGCATCAGGCTGACCCTGAGCTCCGGGATCTGCCCGTTTCTGTCTCTAGGTTAGCCCCAGGGACTTCGTACTTTTCCTTTTCTGTATCCTTCTTCCTCTCCTATATAGGAGTGCATAGGCTTGAGAAAAATGAGATATAGACATAGCACAGGAAGGTCCAAGAAGAAGGGGCAGATTATTGAATATGCCCTTATACCTTTGTATATTAATACAAAATTAGTAGTTTATTTGGCTAAAGTGGTATTGACCATTGTTTATTGTGCAAAAATAAGATTGTATTGGATTACATCGGTATTGATCTTTGTATATTGATACAAAATTAAGATTATAGTTGGCCACAATGGTATTGACCCTTGTATATGGACGTAATATTAAGATTGTATTGGGCTACATAGGCATTGATCTTTGTATATTGATATATAATTAAGAGTATATTTAACCACAATTGAATAGATCTTTGTATATTGATACAAAATTAAAGGGAACGCTTCCTAATGGTATCATACCTAGAGATACTTAAAAATAAAATGTGAAGCTCTGGCCTCTTGATACCAACCATCTAAAACTGTTTAGGATAGTTAAGTAAAACAAACTCCTAGTCATGCAAACATGTCACTTTGTTAGCTACTATGACAGTCTATCACAGATATTCTCTAAACTACCCAGTAATCAAGTTGCTAATAGACAAGCAACATTTGCTTATCTAAATACAAGAGATGGATAGGGCATCTTCAAAAACCCCAAGAGATCTGAAGAATATGGCATTCAAAGATGTTATCTTAAATTAAGATTTTCTTTTTTTTTGATATCGAGACATATCAGCTCCTGACAGCACCCCCTATTCTACTCCAAGTAGAAGATAAGCATAGATGAATCTCCAGTGTGAGATGGTTGAATTAGTGGCAAGCCTATCTCTTGGCATGAAAAAACTTCTTGCTCCAACTGCAGACAGACTGCTGTCCAAAAAGGACAAAACTTGGTAGCAGGGAAGTCGACAGCCTAGCTCTGCCAAGACAGGGTAGGGAAGTCCTTCATAATCCCTGCTCTGCAACAAATGTCTGTCAGAGAAACAGGACCCAAAGGCTGAAGACTGATGCAGGAATGTATGGAGAGAAAACGGGAACTGTCCAGGCAGTCATTGGTATGTCATTTCTTAGTTTTGGAAGCTGCAGGCCCTGCACTTCCT
>CAJQZJ010029238.1:0-11942 GCA_907164525.1 Lophiomys imhausi | reverse complement strand
CCCTAATACCATGATGCTATTCAGGTTTAAAAGAGATTTTGGCATCACTGCAGCTATTGTTACTGCCATCACTATTGCTGCGGTGGGGGCTACTGCCTCAGCTATTGCCTTGTCTAGTTCTATACAGACTGCCAATGCCCTGAATAACATCTCAGCCACTGTAGCACAGGCATTGGATACTCAGACCTCTATGAATTCTCATCTCAAAGGAGGCCTTATGATAGTTAATCAATGCATAGATTTAATACAAGAACAGATTGATTCTCTTTGGCAACTAGCACAATTGGTGTGTGAGTGGAAAATGCAAGGTTTGTGTGTTACTTCGGTGCAGTATCAAAATTTTACAAAGGCTGCTAATCTGTCTAGACAATTGTAAAAGTTCCTCTTACAGGATTGGTCGGCTGAATTTGAAAATTTGATGAGAGAGCTGAGAACAACAATCGTCCACATCAACTCCACTCGGCTGGATCTGAGCCTGGCTACTGGTTTGACTTCCTGGATACAGACGGCTATGGATCATCTTAAGGAGTGGGCGGGCGTAGGCTCTTTGGCGATACTGATGATACTAGCCTCTCTGGTTTGCCTATGGTGCATCTACAAGATGAGAGCCACACAAAAGCGTAATGCAGCCATGATTATACAGGCCCTTGTCGCCACTGAGGCGGGCCAGTCCCCTCAGGCATGGCTCGCTGCCATGAAGCCTTAAATCTTCACTGAGCATAGTCCCTGCCCACTGAGGTATTCGTTCCATGGGTATTAGGGTCTGGCAAGTCAATGACGGAGTTGACGGGTAAGTCTCGGCCACCTAAGACAGGGCAGCCCCGAGTGGGGAGGCTGACCCAGAGACGGGTAAGAGTTTGAGCATCGCCCTCCTACAGGCTCAGGCCCACCGTGAGATCCCCAGATATGGGGATTACGAAGCCTGTCCAGGGACTTCTACCAACTTTAGAAAAAAAATAAAAAAGGGGGAACTGTAGAGAACTGCGACGTGCGGCGCCCTAAAGATGGCGCCGGTTTCCGCCTTCCACCAGCCCGATGGTGAGCGCTCTCTGTGGTAAACAATCCATATTTGGCTAAGACTGCTGATCTGGCTTGCTTCCGCATATGTGGGCCTCTAAGATAGCACCACGTGGCTTTACTTGATTGGCTGTTCATATAGTATTTAGCCTGTGGGTTGGGTCTGCCCGGGCATTCGGAAGACTGTTTTCAAGGGACCTGAATAAACTGCTTGAGAAGAGCTTTTGTGAGTTGCGTCGTTCTTGCTGGTCGAGAGGGACGCGACACAATACAGTACAACAGAGGTAATTAGGCCACAGTTATGAGGGTTATATGGCTTAGCATACATTCCCAATGTCCAGTCCATATGTATTTGGCACCTGACTTTAACATTCTACTATCTAACCATCTCCATGTGTTTAAAGTTCTATATCTAACTCAACATTCATACTAACTTGCAACACAATTTTAAAAGTATCTTCTTAGATCTATAACACTCTCTTGACTCCTAAACAACTCAAAATTTAATTATGTGACTCTAGCTATCTGTTCTTCAATCACCTCAGAGACCTGAGAGGGATAAATATATCTGATTTTATAGAAAGTACAGGGCCTGTAGCTTACAAATCTAAGAAATGACATACCAGTGGCTGCCTGAACAGTTCCCATTTTCTCTCCATACATTACAGCATCGATCTTCAGTCGTTTGGCCCCATTTCTCTGAAAGACATTGATTGTAGAGCAGGGGTTATGAAGGACTTGCCTACCCTGTCTTGGCAGAGCTAGGCTGTCGACTTGCCTGCTTCCAAGTTTTGTCCTTTTTGGACAGCATTCTGTCTACAGTTGGAGCAAGGGGCTTTTCCTACCAAGAGATAGGCTTGCAATTAATTCAGTCATCTTTCACTGGAGATTCTTCGATGCTCATCTTCTACTTGGAGGAGAATAGGGGCTGCTGCCAGGAGTTGATATGTCTCGACATAAAAAAATCTAAAGTTACGAAAACATCTTTGAATGCCATATTCTGCAGATATCTTGAGGTTTTTGAAGAGGCCCTATCTGTCTCTTATATTAGGGTAAGCAGATGTTGCTTGTCTCTTAGTAGCTTTGTTTCTGATTAGCTTAGAAAATAACTATAATAGGCTGTCATAGTACCTAACAAAATGACTGGCTTGCATAACTATTAGTTTGCATTTCTTAATTATCCTAAACAGTTTATGACAATTAGTAGTAAAAGGCCAAAACATCACATTTCATTTTTTTCACATCTTTTTTAAAAAATGTTTATTTATTACTTCAAGTTACATCTCCATCACAGTCCCCTCTCTCCATCCCATCCAGTTCCATCCTCCCAATCTCTACTCTCTTCTACCTATCCTACTCCTCTGGAATAGGTTGCCCCTCCCTACATATCAGCCCTCCCTCAGTTTAACAGTCATATGAAAATCAAGAACTTCCTCTTACACTGGGTCCTATATGGCAACTCCATTAGGGCAAAGTGTTCCACTAATAAGTAACAAGGTCTATGTTCGTGTTCCTTTTGATGTGTTGGTTGTAGTATAGTTATCCTGTATGTACTATATTACTAAAATCCGATTATAAGTGAATAGATACCATGTGCATCTTTCTGAGTGTGGGTTAGCTCACTCAGGATGAGCTTTTCTAGTTCCATCCATTTGGCTGCAGATGCATGATTTTGTTGTTTCTGATGGCTGAGTAATATTTCATTGTGTAGATGTACCACAATTTTTTATCCATTCTTCGGTTGAGGGACACCTGGGATGTTCTCAGTTTTTAGCTATTACAAATAATGCTGCTGTGAACATAGATGAGGAGGTGTCCTTGTGGATTGGGGAGGAATCATGTGGAAGTATACCCAGAAGTGGAATGACTGGGTCTTGAGGTAGAGCTATTCCAAATTTTATAAGATATTGTCAGACTGTTTTCCATAATGGTTGTACAAGTTTGCACTCCCACCAGCAATGGAGGAGTGCTTCCCTTTCTCCACAATCTCTCCAGCATGGGCTGTCATTTGAGCTTTTGATCTCAGCCATTCTGACAGTTGTGAGATGGAATCTCAGAGTCATCTTGAGTTGCATTTTTCTGATGATTAACAATGTTGAGCATTTCTTCAAGTGTCTCTCAGCCATTAGAGATTCTTCCTTTGTGAATTCTAGGTTTAGGTCAGTTCCCCATTTTTTTGAATGGATTATTTCTTTTCTCAGAGTTTAATTTCTTGAGTTCTTTATAAATTATGGATATTATCCCTCTGTGGGGTTGGAAAAGATCTTTTCTCTGTCTGTAGGTTGCTGTTGTCTTCCAATCACAGTGTCCTTTTACTTACAGAAGCTTTCCAGTTTCATGAGGTTCCATTTATTGATTGTTGGAAGACAAGCCTATTTTTATATAAGAAAAAAACCATCATCATTATCTATAGGCCTGGGATTAGTTTAAATAATTCTTTGCTAAGATTCTGATATTCTAAGGAGTTAGAATGTGTCATCTGTGTATTGTGAACTAAAAGTCTAATTCCCACTTAGTATTTTAAAAAGCTGTGTGGGAACGGAAAGGGAAAGTTAAGTAATTTTTCACAAGGCTGTACAACCACAGATGAAGTCTAAAGATCTTGTTCTTCACCATTCGGAGTTATTTTTATTTATCTTTTTTCTTTTTTTTCAAATTTTTTTCTTTATTTTTTATTTCTTCAAGTTATATCTCAATCACAGTCCCCTCCTTATTCCTCCCTCCAGTCCCACCCTCCCACCCTCAACCCCCCCATCTTCTTCCCTTGTTTTTTTAAATTTAAGGTATATCTTATTTCCCCCTACAGTTTCCCCTTTCAGTCCAACAAATGGCTCTTTCTCTTATAATAATAAATACAATACAAAACAACACAGGTAATTAGGCCACAGTTATGAGGGTTATATGGCTTAGCATACATTCCCAATGTCCAGTCCATATGTATTTGGCACCTGACTTTAACATTCTACTATCTAACCATCTCTATGAGTTTAAAGTTCTATATCTAACTCAACATTCATACTAACTTGCAACACAATTTTAAAAGCATCTTCTTAGGTCTATAACACTCTCTTGACTCCTAAACAACTCAAAATTTAATTATGTGACTCTAGCTATCTGTTCTTCAACCACCTCAGAGACCTGAGAGGGATAAATATATCTGATTTTATAGAAAGTACAGGGTCTGCAGCTTCCAAATCTAAAAATGACATACCAGTGGCTGCCTGGACAGTTCCCATTTTCTCTCCATACATTACAGCATCGATCTTCAGTCATTTGGCCCCTTTTTTCTGACAGATATTGATTGCAGAGTAGGGGTTATGAAGGACTTGCCTACCCTGTCTTGGCAGAGCTAGGCTGTCGACTTACCTGCTTCCAAGTTTTGTCCTTTTTGGACAGCATTCTGTCTACAGTTGGAGCAAGGGGCTTTTCCTACCAAGAGATAGGCTTGCAACTAATTCAATCATCTCCCACTGGAGATTCTTCAATGCTCATCTTCTACTTGGAGGAGAATAGGGGCTGCTGTCAGGAGTTGATATGTCTCAATATAAAAAAATCTAAAGTTATTAAAACATCTTTGAATGCCATATTCTACAGATCTCTTGAGGTTTTTGAAGAGGCCCTATCTATCTCTTATATTAGGATAAGCAGATGTTGCTTGTCTCTTAGCAGCTTTATTTCTGATTAGCTTAGAAAATAGCTATAATAGGCTGTCATAATACCTAACAAAATGGCTGGCTTGCATAACTTTTAGTTTTCATTTCTTAATTATTCTAAACAGTTTATGACAATTAGTAGTAAAATGCCGAAACATCACATTTTAATTTTTTCTTTACATCCTAACCCTGCTGTCCCATTTCTCTGGGGTGAGGTGTCCTTATATAACAGTCCCTCATCTCAGTTGAGAGGTCATATGAGGTCCAAGAGCCTCCTCATTCATTGGGGGTCTACGAGGCAGTACCACCAGTGAAAAGTGTCTCATTGCCCAGGAGAGAGAATCAAAAAACAAACAAACAAATAAGCAGACACACAGTTAAAAAAGAATAAAAAATAGAAAAAATATTTAAAAATATATAAAAATAAATAAAAAAATAAAAAGTCTATGTCCAAGTTCCCTTTGGTGTGTTAGTTGTAGTATCGATACCTTCTACTATATAGCTAAAATCCTACTATAAGTGAATAGACGCCATATGCATCGTTCTGAGTCTGGGTTAGCTCACTCAGGATGAGCTTTTCTAGTTCCATCCATTTGGCTGCAAATTGCATAATTTCATTGTTCCTGATAGCTGAATAATATTCCATTGTGTAGATGTACCACAGTTTTTTAGCGCATTCTTCAGTTGAGTAACATCTGGGTTGTTTCTAATTTCTAGCTTTTACCAATAAGTCTGCTATAAACATAGATGAGGAAACTTCCTTATGATTCCGTGAAGAGGCATTTGGGTGTATACCCAGAAGTGGTATGGCTGGGTCCTGAGGCAAAGCTATTCCAAGTTTTCTAAGCTATCCTCCATAGTGGTTGCACAAGCCTGCACTCCCACCAGCAATGGAGTAGGGTACCCCTTTCTCCACAATCTCTCCAGCATGTGTTGTCATTTGAGCTTTTGATCTTAGCCATTCTGACAGGTGTGAGATGGAATCTCAGAGTCATCTTGAGTTGCATTTCTCTGATGATTAAGGATGTTGAGCATTTCTTCAAGTGTCTCTCAGCCATTAGGGATTCCTCCTTTGTGAATTCTCTATTTAGCTATGTCCCCCATTTTTTGATTGGATTTTTTTGGTTTCTTGGCTTTTAATTTCTTGAGTTCTTTGTAGATTTTGGATATTAGTCCTCTGTCTGATGTGGGGTTGGTGAAGATATTCTCCCAGTCTGTAGGCTGCCGTTTTGTTCGAATGACAGTGTCTTTTGCCTTCCAGAAGCTTTTCAGTTTCATGAGGTCCAATTTATTGATTGTTGATCTCAGGTCCTGAGCTGTTGGTGTTCTGTTCAGGAAGTTGTCACCTGTGCCATGAGTTCGAGTGTTTTTCCCACTTTTTCTTCTAGTAGATTTAGTGTGACCGGCCTTATGTTAAGGTCTTTGATCCACTTGGACTTAAGTTTTGTACAAGGTGATAAGTATTGTTCTAATTTCATTCTTTTACAAGTGGACATCCAGTTGGACCAGCACCATTTGTTGAAGATGCTGTCCTTCTTCCATTGTGCCCTTTTGGCTTCTTTGTCGAAAATTAGGTGGCCATAAGTGTGTGGGTCTATTTCTGGATCTTCAATTCAATTCCATTGATCTACTGTTCTGTTTCTATTCCAATACCATGCTTTTTTTAAATCTCCAGCACATAAGAGTCAAACAATGCTCAGGTTATATACCCACTATAAACAAAAAAAGTCATCCTTCTTGGAATGAAGGAAACAATATCAAAGGACTTCTTTAAGTAAGAATGTTCTTTAATAAGATTATCATTAAAACCCCAATAAATTGTTAAGAGTATTCAAGAAAATCTATATATACTACTTGTCTATATTCAATTTTTGAGGGAAATACTCCTTTAAAATCCAACAATGCTTACTATGTTCAGAAGTTTGTATTTATTCTGCTAATTCTTTGTAATGTAAAATAATTTAATTTTATATGTATGGAAGTTTTGTCTGTATATACATTCAGTGGCATCAAGACTAAGAGTATCCTCTTAATTTAAGACCAGAAAAGGCCCTGCTAGGGGAAAGTGTCCCTATGCGCATATCTGGTGCTCACAGAGTCTAGGAGAAGACACCAAATCCCCTGCAACTTTAATTACAGATGATTTTGAGAGATGATTTTGAGATGTGGTTTGGGTACTTGGAATTGAAGCAGCATCCTCTACAAGAGCAGCATTGCTATGAGCCACTGAACTATCTCTCTAGCTTTTTTTAACTTTTTAATGACCTCAATGAACTGAGTAGACCTCAGGAGATACGAGACTGTGTTCCAGGTCCCATAAGAACTTAATTGGAGAGAATAGCTATGTGAAAAGTAATTATAGATTAAAGCACCTCTCATAGAAAAAAGCTACCAAAAAGAAAGTATTTGGCTAAAACAATTTTTCAAAAAATAATTCATAACCATATTGTCAGCTAGTCCTAGGAGTATGCATAAAGAAATTAGAAGCCACTTCTACTATCTACAAAATGGAGGTTCCTTAAATTAAAATGTCAGTTTTAAGAAACACACAGAGATGTTGTGATTTCCTAAGCAATAATGTGACCACTCATTTTCCGGTTTCTTTATCTTCCATTCACAAAATTATGTAATGGTAGACAGAATTATGCAAGTATAAACCACACTAATAATGATCTCTGTGTTCTTAATGAAAACTAATGAGTACACTTGTTCTAAATCAGAGATTTGAAGACAAGCATAATAACTCAGTGATTACACTAAGGGAAAATGATGCTGTTGCCATGGAAATCCCTGGAGTGAACCCGAAGTGTTTTTTAAATACCATTACTTTGTTATGTTGCTCATTTGTGTGATTTTCAAATAACTCTTTAATTTGTGCAATAACTTAGTTAACAAAAAATGTTTTAAATATTTTGTGCCTCAAAATATTCTATAAACAAAATAATTTTGTGCCTCAAAAACATTCTATAAACAAAATAATATGAAAAATGGGCAAAATAATAGCAACAATTTTAGAGTATCAGATATTAACTACTATTTTAAAACTTGAGGTTTCTTTACAGGCACACTGTAACCTGGAAATATTTGAGGGTCTGGTACAACAAGTGAAATTGTTACTATTATTTGCATATACCAATACACTAATATTTAATTCTATCATTTAATATCATTTTCCTCACTTTTGTTGGGGTTGAAAGATGCTAGTGGTAAAAACATAGGCTTTGTACATGATAGTCAAGCACCCACCTCTATTCAACATTAACTACGTTGCCACATTGTGTGTCATTGAATCCTGATCTTCTGTTTCCAAACAGAACACACAATTCTAAAATATGGACCCAAGTGTCTTCTGGTATACCCCCTGTCTTTGTTCATTAGCAATTTAAATGAATGTCTCATTCATTGACTCATTCCAAGATTATTAGATGCTAATACCACTCTAGTCTCATTTCATTGTATTAAGCAATGCTAAAGTTCAGTGATAATAAATAGTACTTAATAAATAGTTTGAACTGAAACCTGTGTTAAGAGACCTAAAATTAAAGCATTTTGTTTTTAAGCTATCCAAATTTGCTCTTATTCACCCATGATTCAACCAAGCTCTGTTTTCCTTTTGAAAAATCATTTTTTAAATTTTTATTTATTTATTCATACATTTATTCATTTCACATCCTGATTGCAGCCTCCTCCTTCCTGTTCACCTGGTCCAGTCCCACCCTCCCACACTCTTCCCTCTCTTCCTCTCCCCTTCTCCTCAAAAAATTGGAACACCCCCATCAATCCACCCCGACTCTTCAAGTGGCATCAGGGCTAAGAGTATCCTCTTACACTAAGGCCAGACAAGTCAGCCCATGAGGGGAAAGTGATCCACAAATAGGCAACAGAGTCTATGCCAGAGATAGCACCCACTTCACTTGCTAGGTGATCTAAATGAAGACCAAGCTGCCTATTAACTACATATGTGTACGATATCTAGGTCCAGTCCATACATGCTTTTTGGTTAGTGCTTCATTCTCTGTAAGCCCCCAGAGGCCTAGGTTAGTTGACTCGGTGGAGTTCTTGTCCCCTCTGGATCTCTCTATTCTTCCTCCCACTAATTTATTTTATTTTTTAAAGATGTATTATAATTACATAATTTCCCCTTCCCTTTCTAGCTCCAAACCTTTCCATATAGTTCTTCTTCCTCTCTTTCAAATTCAGCATAACATAATAACTCTAAGTTTACAGTAGTTACATGCATACCTTGGTAGTGATCAAACCTCTCATTGGACTTCAGACCCTTTCAACAAGAGGGAAACCATACCTTTACTGAAAACTTAGCCAATTATTCAGAGCTATTCAAGTCATGGATCTCTGAGAAGAATCAATAACTGCTACTTTACTAAACCAATAAATCCCTAATTACATTTCAAAAATATTAGTTTTTATACCCATAAGTAACTTCTCTCTCTCTCTCACCTATTTTACTATCGAAATGTATAAACAGACATACAAAAACACAAAATAGCTCTATTCATTTTTTCCCTAGTACCTGCCACATATGTCAAGGATGGTATTTTATATTTCACATCATGCCAAAATAATGACAACAACCTAGACTTACGATTTCTTCTTAACTTTAGTTGCAAATAACATCACTCCATATGTTAGTGATGAAAGACCAGTGTCAATATTGATTCATTTAACACATAGTCTGAAAACCTAATGCAATTGCAAACTATCCTCTCCATCATTTCAATGAAGTAGAGATAAAAGGCTTCTAAAAGAGTGCATGAACACTTAGGAACTCTATAAAGTATGTATACAGTTGTAAAGATAAGTTTTAGAGCTATAACTTTATGCCTCTAGAAAAGAGAGCTGTATTACATTTCAAACATGTATTTTTAAAGTGATTACTCTTCTTACCTGAGTGGTAGGTCTCGTTCTTAAAAAAAGTGAATGCTGACTTATTTACAATGGAACTAAAACTATATATAAGGGCAATAAATTATGCTTCTGGGATATCTCTTTCCTAAGGATTTCAGCTACTTTTCAGTGGTTTATTCCGTTAATCCTCACACCATCTATCCAGGTTCAGCAGGCAGTAAGCCTATCATCTCTGCTCTATCAACAGAGAAATTGATCTGCTGAAAGATTAAGTGATTTGCTTGCAATCAGACACAGGACTAGAAACTCAATAAGGCAAGGAAATCCAATATGATAGAGAAGACAGGAAGCAATAAGTAAGGTAGAAAACCTGGTGTGCTAGACAAACCATTGAACAGATTTTTTTTTCTAAAGGTTTTTTTTTCATTCATTTTTAACTTTTTTTATTATGTCTTCTTTTTCCCCCAACATCTCACCCTTTTTGTCTAAAGTTTTATGCAAATATGAAAGTGGAACAGTATTTGATGGAGAAGTAAAAAGTAGGAAGCAAGACTGCGATCTTAAGACTAAGAATGTTCAAACTAAAGGAAAGCAATTCCCAGAGATAATGAACATGAAGACAACATGAGATATCTTGCTGACACTAAACTGCAAATCAATTCCTATACTTTGTGTGGAAAGCATCTTGGGAAGTTACTTAAAAATATTCTTGAGGGTGTTACAATTCAGCCATCATGTAAATAAATGCTCCATAGAGAATCAAGGACCTTCAGGCTTATTAGGGTTCATATCAAGTGTATCTTTGTGTCTTTTCTTTCATTTCCAATGATACTTAATGGCCTCACCATTTTCCTAGTAATCCTTTGTAAATACATCAGGACTTGTCTTAATCCACTTTAAGTTATAATAACAAAAATTAGACTCAGTAATCTATATAGAAAAAATGTTTTAATTCCTAATAATACTATATATTAAGAGGTTAGTGCTGAATGGTATATAGCCAAAAAGGTTCAAAGAAAGCACAGAGAATCATACAGAAAAGGTTCACTATACTAAAGTCACTCCTTTTATAACCATTAATCTATTAATAAACAAGGCTGGAAGCATAAGATCTACAAACCTCCCCACAATGTCTCACTTCTCAAATAAAGTCATGAATTACCTAATTACAGGCATACTATCTTAGAAAACAACAGTAAGTGATTTTAATGTTGTACAAAATCATAAAATATTTATACACATATAAACAAACAAATATACATACACATGATATATATATATAATACATATTTATATTCCTTATTGTTATACCATAGCTTATGGCTTCTAGGCAACACACCTATTCAGGTGTTACACTAAATAGGCAAGTGTTGACATAATGATATTTATGTACTGAAACATCTAAGTATATCTAAATAGTTTCATTTATAACAGCATCATCAAAAAACTGTAAGTAATGCATTATCCAATCATATAATGTTACAATGCTAGTCCGTGTGGATTTTCAGCTATATTTTAATCATTTGGAATTATTATTGTATATGTGGCCCAACACTGACTGAAATAGCATTATGCAATACATGATGAAAATACTAACATACAATTTTAGGAATGTTTAGGTTGCTCACTGGTACTGGCTAGCATGAGCAATATATTAGGTCTAATAATCAGTACCACAAAATACTACTAATAAAAGGAATATAATGTTGGGGATTGATTGTTCAAAACTTGGGATTTGAGGAAAATGCATTCAAACAACTGTGAGAATCAAACCTTTTTGAAGTTAAGAGTATCATAAGAATCATCTAGATGCATGACTCTTAGTCACTTCTGTAAAAGGTAAGTCATATATTTCTCAAAATATGCTTTCATTAAATTTCTCTAACTCTTTGTAAATTCTGGATATTTTCCTTTTGTCTAACATGTAGCTGGTAAAGAATTTCTCCCATCTGTGGGCTGTCTGTTTTTTAAGTGGAATGTTTCCTTTGCTGTGCAGAAACTTTCTACTTTTATATAGTTCCATCTCTTGATACTTGGGGATACTATATCAACAAATAAATAGATACTATCAATCTAACATATGAATACATATTCAAGTGAATACTATTCTGTATCAAAGGAAAATTTAATCACAAAATCTGCAGGAAAAGGATAGAATTAGGATGTATAATATAAAAACAAACAAACAAAACAAAACACTATTATCTCTCAATCGCAGAATCCAGCCAATAATAAATGCATAGATGTACTCATATTTACACACATGGATTCAATATGACATGTAGAAAGGAGAATTTAAAGGGCTAAGTATTAAGGCATGAGAAAGGACTGGCTGCAGATAATGGACTCAAGTAATGAAAGCAACACAAGAAATAAAGATAATTGTTTTCTACTTCTAACTCTGCC
>CAJQZJ010029232.1:2515-14366 GCA_907164525.1 Lophiomys imhausi | reverse complement strand
GGGGGGAGCACCGTAGAGTTGGTGGTCTTATGTATTCTGGAGTCATACAGAGCGGGGTGGTGAGGGTGCATACTCTTGGTCCCACCATTCAAGAAGAGTACACCCTTGGTCCCAGCTCCCAGCACACTGGAGAAAGAAATGGGCAGATCCCGGAGCTCAGGGTCAGTCTGATGCTGGGCAAACTCTAAATAGAGAAAGACTTCGATCCAGGAGTGGTGGAACACATCTTTGATCCCTTCAGATGGGAAACAGAGGTCTCTAATCCCAATAATTAGAGTTCAGAGACACACACATGGGATTTGGAGGGACCTAGGTTTGGAGGTTACTTACAAAAGGCCTTCTCGATGCAGGCAGATTGTCCTTTGGGATCTCAAAATATATACACCAGAGCTGGTTTAGCTCCAAGGTGACAGAATGATTTCTTCTTTAACCCGGATTGAAAGATAACACTTTGTATGTTGTCGGAAGGCCAAATTTGCTTCAGGAGAAGTACTACCTAGCCCCCCCCCCCCTAAAAAAAAAAAAAAAGGGCAATTGTCCCAGGGTTGGGATTGGGGCAGGGCTCTGTTCTTATCTTTCCAGGAGAATCGAAGCGTCCATTAGGGGAGCCCGGGGAGGGCTGGACAGCGGAAACCTCAGCAGAGAGCAGAATCAGGCACCAAGGAGGACGAGTGACCCAGTTGATTCTGCCTGGCAGACTTCCTCAATAGCTGTCTCCATCGGGGGCCTGCAACCACCATGGCAATCCAATGTCGCTGGGACCGTTCAGCTCTACACAATGCCCCGGCAGGAACCTCAGTGAAGCCTGCAAGATCAGCTTCTGCCTACAAACCCCTTAGGTCATCTAAACAGCTGAGAACAGAAGGACTGAACATAAAAGGAGTGTACTAACATTTTTAATCATTTTTTCCATTTGAGTTCGGGCCCCAAACAGGTCTACTACGACCCAAATCAGCAGGAAGTCACTTTAAGAGAGCGACGTCCCATGCTCAGAGGGTGGGGAAGGTGTTTCTCCGCCCTTCTTTTTGGTTATTTGAAGGATAACTGAAAACTCCGATATTTAGGGGAAGAGATTACAAGCTGATAAATGGTCCTGTTTAATGGGTTTTGGAGGTTAGCCCCAGGGACTTCCTACTTTTCCTTTTCTGTATCCTTCTTCCTCTCCTATGTAGGAGTGCATAGGCTTGAGAAAAATGAGATATAGACATAGCACAGGAAGGTCCAAGAAGAAGGGGCAGATTATTGAATATGCCCTTATACCTTTGTATATTGATAC
This sequence comes from Lophiomys imhausi, assembly GCA_907164525.1. Lineage (NCBI taxonomy): Eukaryota > Metazoa > Chordata > Mammalia > Rodentia > Muridae > Lophiomys > Lophiomys imhausi. The sequence continues at coordinate 13,090 of CAJQZJ010029232.1, read as the reverse complement.
AAAATTAGTAGTTTATTTTGCTAAAGTGGTATTGACCATTGTTTAATGTGCAAAAATATGATTGTATTGGATTACATCGGTATTGATCTTTGTATATTGATACAAAATTAAGATTATAGTTGGCCACAATGGTATTGACCCTTGTATATGGACGTAATATTAAGATTGTATTGGGCTACATAAGCATTGATCTTTGTATATTGATACATAATTAAGAGTATATTTAACCACAATTGAATAGATCTTTGTATATTGATACAAAATTAAAGGTAACGCTTCCTAATGGTATCATACCTAGAGATACTTAAAAATAAAATGTGAAGCTCTGGCCTCTTGATACCAACCGTCTAAAACGGTCTAGGATAGTTAAAACAAACTCCTAGTCATGCAAACATGTCTCTTTGTTGGCTACTATGACAGTCTATCACAGATATTCTCTAAACTACCCAGTAATCAAGTTGCTAAGAGACAAGCAACATTTGCTTATCTAAATACAAGAGATGGATAGGGCATCTTCAAAAACCCCTTGAGATCTGCAGAATATGGCATTCAAAGATGTTATCTTAAATCAAGATTTTTTTTTATATCAAGACATATCAGCGCCTGACGGCAACCCTATTCTACTCCAAGTAGAGGATAAGCATCGAAGAACCTCCACTGTAAGATGGTTGAATTGGTGGCAAGCCTTTCTCTTGGCATGAAAAAACCCCTTGCACCAACTGCAGACAGACTGCTGTCCAAAAAGGACAAAACTTGGTAGCGGGGAAGTCGACAGCCTAACTCTGCCAAGACAGGGTAGGAAAAACCCCTTGCTTCAACTGTAGACAGACTGCTGTCCAAAAAGGACAAAACTTGGAAGCAGGTAAGTCGACAGCCTAGCTCTGCCAAGACAGGGTAGGCGAGTCCTTCATAACCCCTGCTCTACAATCAATGTCTGTCAGAGAAATGGGGCCAAATGACTGAAGATTGATGCTGTAATGTATGGAGAGAAAATGGGAGCTGTCCAGGCAGCCACTGGTATGTCATTTCTTAGTTTGGGAAGCTGCAGCCCTGCACTTCCTATATAATCAGATATATTTGTCCCTCTCAGGTCTCTGAGGTGGTTGAAGAATAGATAGCTAGAGTCTCATAGTTAAATTTTGAGTTGTTTGGGAATCAAGAGGGTGTTCTAAGAAGATGCTTTTTAAATTGTGATGAAAGTTGAGTTGGATATAGAACTTTAAACTCATGGAGATAGATCGACAGTAGAATGTTGAAGTCAGGTGCCAAATACATATAGACTGGACATTGGGATTGTATGCCAAGCCATATAACTCTCATAATTTTGGCCTAATTACCTCTGTTGTTTTGTATTGTATTTATTATTATAAGAGTAAGAGCCATTTGTTGGACTGAAAGGGGGAGCTGTGGGGGGGAAAAGATATATCTTAAACTTAAAAAAAAAAAAGGAAGGGGATGGGTGGGTTGAGGCGGAAGAGGGTGGGAGGGTAGGACTGGAGGCGGGGTAGGGAGGGGATTTCAATTGAGATGTAACTTGAAGAAATAAAAAAATAAAGTAAAAAAAAATAAAAAAAAAGAAAGAAAAAAAAATAAATAAAATGTGAAGCTCTGGCCTCTTGATACCAACCGTCTAAAACGGTCTAGGATAGTTAAGTAAAACAAACTCCTAGTCATGCAAACATGTCACTTTGTTAGCTACTGTGACAGTCTATCACAGATATTCTCTAAACTACCCAGTAATCAGGTTGCTAAGAGACAAGCAACATTTGCTTATCTAAATACAAGAGATGGATAGGGCATCTTCAAAAACCCCAAGAGATCTGCAGAATATGGCATTCAAAGATGTTATCTTAAATCAAGATTTTCTTTTTTTTTTGATATCGAGACATATCAGCTCCTGACAGCACCCCCTATTCTACTCCAAGTAGAAGATAAGCATCGAAGAATGTCCACTGTAAGATGGTTGAATTAGTGGCAAGCCTATCTCTTGGCATGAAAAAATCCCTTGCACCAACTGCAGACAGACTGCTGTCCAAAAAGGACAAAACTTGGTAGCAGGGAAGTCGACAGCCTAACTCTGCCAAGACAGGGTAGGTAAGTCCTTCATAATCCCTGCTCTACAACAAATGTCTGTCAGAGAAACAGGACCCAAAGGCTGAAGACTGATGCAGGAATGTATGGAGAGAAAATGGGAACTGTCCAGGCAGTCATTGGTATGTCCTTTCTTAGTTTTGGAAGCTGCAGGCCCTGCACTTCCTATATAAGCAGATATATTTATCCCTCTCAGGTCTCTGAGGTGGTTGAAGAATAGACAGCTAGAGTCTCATAGTTAAATTTTGAGTTGTTTAGGAATCAAGAGGGTGTTATAGATCTAAGAAGATACTCTTAAAAGTGTGTTGCAAGTTAGTATGAATGTTGAGTCAGATATAGACCTTTAAACTCATGGAGATGGTTAGATAGTAGAATGTTAAAGTCAGGGGCCAAATGTGTATAAACTAGACATTGGGAAGGTATACTGGGCCATTTAACTCTCATAAATGTGGCATATTTATATCTGTTGTTTGGTATAATATTTACTGTTATAAGAGAAGGAACCATGTGTTGGACTGAAAGGGGAAACTTCTGGGGGGAAGAGGGTGGAAGGGCGGGATAGGAAGGGGGAATAGGGAGGGGTTTGTGACTGAGATGTAACTTGAAGAAAAAAATAAAGTATTTAAAAAAACTGGGACTTAGCATTCAAAGAGAAACTTCTTTTTGTATTAATTAGTGATTAACGCAGAGATCCACAGGTGGTCAATGAACAGAGACTAAGAGACTGGGGAGCACTAGAGACCAAATGGGACATCTATATCATACCCCTCTCCCAAAGGCTCAAGGATCCTCAAGGAACAAAGTGGTGGAAATATTCTAGGAGCCAGATGTGGTAGGTGACTACAATGAAGTTCTGAACACAACACAGCAGATGCTTGTATAAGCATTAGCAAGAACTGTGTAATGACATCAAACCAAACTCCTTCCAGCACTGAAGATCAGGCACGCTCACCCTAGCTGAGTAAGGAGGGATGGCAACTGACAGCTGATGGCCCACAGCAGGCCACACACCCAAAAGTATTTTCACAACACAAATTTGACTCAATAGGCTAAAAAAGAAAAAAGGCTAGAAATGGGGTGGGTAGGAATGGATATATATGGTAGGACTTGGGGAAGGGGCTGAATATAATCAAAGTATACTGAATGAAACTCTCAAACAATTAATAAAACAGTATATATAAAAAAGAAAATGTTCAGTAGATATAGAGTGCTTGTCTAGATGAAGCGTGGGTTCATTCCATATTACCATATAAACTGGGCATGGCGCAACAAGCTTGTAATATACACTTATGAGGTAGACACTGGAGGATCCGGGTTCAAGGTCACCTTAAGCTACACAGAAATTTCAAGTCCAGCTTGGTCTCTAGGTGATCCTGCCTCCAAAAATAACAAACAACCGATAGAAACAGAAAAGAACAAGAAAACCAATGAGAATAAATCAATTTAAGTTACATTTCTAACAACTAATCTTCAATATTGATGAGAAAATCAGTGTGATCCACTTAAGAAAATGTTATTTTTAAAGAAAAAGACTATCATGAATGAAATTTAGGAAGTGATGTTTGTGACCTACCTAGGATAACACCACTCCCACAGGTATTATTTCATTGCATGAGTGAAATAATGCTTTAAAGAAAGACAAGCAACCTTACATTCCCTGGAGCAGAGAAAGCAGACGTGAGGAAGACATTTTGCAGTTCTAAGTGGGAGGCACAAAAGCTGTAAGTCCAACAGGGCAGCATGACTACTATTCGGCTTCAAGCTGCATGTAAAACAGAGAACTCTCTGACAGCTTTTAGTTCTGAAGGCGGATGGGATCCAGCTGCAGATCAAGAAGTTTTTAATCTAACCCTTTTTTTTTTTTTTTCCTCAAGACAGGGTTTCCCTGTATAACCACTCTAGCTGTCCTGGACTCACTTTGTAGACCAGGTTGGCCTTGAACTCGCAGAGATCCGCCTGTCTCTACCTCCCGAGTGCTGGGATTAAAGGTGTGTGCCACCACTGCCTGGCCATTGACCTAATCTTTTAAGAATGAAATTGAAGTAGCAGTGAAGGATAAGTGGGAAGGTTTTGGGTTTGAAACCATCCTGGTCGACCTTGCAGTCTCAAAGCCTGCCTGGGTGACAAAGCCAGTTCCATCTCTAGGACAGGGGAAACTTGTTCTAGAAAAAAATTTGTTAACAAGAAGATGACTGTGTATGACTATGTTCCACTGTTATTGTTAGATACAAATGTTTAAATCATGTATATTGAGAATTTAAAACACCATAACACTCAATTAAAGCAATAACACACCACAGACTTTTGGTATATAACACTAACTACACCCAATAGGTAGCTGAGAGCCCTCAGCAATAACCGCATTTCAGTTTGTTAGAGTGGGACCCTCCAGTGTTCTTCACACTTATGACTAAATGACTATTAACAACCAAAGTTGACTCAATGATAATACAGATGTCTACATGGAATTAAATAGAATCTATGAACTTCAACCGTACATTTGGTCAATGCTTTCAAAATAGTAAACAATTTCAGGTTTTCTATTAAAATTAAAAAGAACAATTAGGGAAGGAAGATGGCGGCGACCTACACTGACGCATTTTGAACGCGGGGGAAAAAAGAACCATAAAAAACACAGAGTTATTGGGCACTGTGCAAAAACCGGAGGGGCTAGACCCCCTGGGAACACTCACAGCTTCCAAGGGACTGTTAAAAGTCCCAGGATAAGGCTCTCTCCCCATTTTTCGCAGACACGGAAGCCACTAAACCCGGGATTCGGGAACTCCCATTTGGAGAGGCGCCTGGTAAGATCGATCCCAACACACAGCAGGCAGGATCAGAGGCCACTTGGCGTTAGTTCACTAGCCTATTGGACTCCCCACGCCTCAGGGAGAACTTATACCCACTTAAAAAATTTTGCGAGATAGTGGAAGTTTTAGCAAGGAACAAACAGGGGGCTCAGCGGGTGGTCCACAGCCGCTCGTGAAGCGGAGGGGGGGAGGTTCAGACAGAGCACGGAAACCGGGAACACAAAGGCGGGTGGGAGGAGCCGAATCCCGCCCACTCAGGGCGGCGCAGCTGGGGAGGGAGCCTGGCTGGCAGGGCCAAATCCCCGCAAACCCACGGCAGGACAACTGGGGAGAGAGTCAGGCGTGGGCTGGGCCAGGGATCCGCGCACCCACGGCTGTGCTGCTGGGGCGAGAGGTCCACTCAGGCGGCTGGGGGATCCGGGGCACTGTGCACCCACGGCTGAGCAGCCAGGGAGGGAGAGCCGCGGCTACGCAGACAGGGAGGGAATCAGACTCAGAGGCCAGGCCTGTGGCGAGAAGCCTAGTGAGAAACCAGAAATCGGGACCATAGCTGTATTCTGGAAAATCCAGACATATTAGGTGTGGAGCCAGACCCTGTCAGCCTCTGTGACGACAAACAAAGCCCACAGAATCTGTGCCTGGGCAAACAGGTCAATACCATCAGAACCATTACAGGCTGATAACTCAGAGTGCAACATAGAGAAGTCTGAATTGGGAGCAGTGAAACAATTCCAGTCCATTACTCACAACCTGGGATTAGGCTGCACCAGCTCACAGTGCCTCAGATGATTAAAACCACAGTGACCCTGAAATCCCCCTGTAAGCAACGACAGATAGCCAAGTAACTCGTCCCCTGCACCAAAGCATCCACTGTGGATCCAAGCACAGAAAATGACAAGAACAGACAGCTAAACACACCCAACGGCCAAAGGTAAAAAAAAAAATAGAAGTCAAGGAAATATGATGCCAACAAAGCAGAATTATCCTAGCTCATCCAATTCGGATGACCTCACACCAAAAGAATCACATGAAAACGTTGACAATTCTGCATTATGGAAAGTGATAGAGTCCCTGCAAGAAGAACTTAAATCTATGAAGGAATTCAAAGAAGCCACAATTCTACAACTCAAAACAAGGAACAACACCATTAAAGAGCTCCAAGCCAAGGTGACAGAGCTTGAACAGGAAAAGGACAAGGCTATGAAAGATTTTCATACAAAAACAAGCAAGCTGGAGAAGGAAATGTACAAAACGAACAAAACCATACAAGACATGAAAATAGAAATAGAAACAATAAAGAAAACACAGTCAAAGTTAAAAGAGGAAGTGGAGAACCAAGGGAAGAGAACAGGAACTACGGATGTGAGTATCAACAATAGGATGCAAGAGATGGAAGACAGGATCTCAGGCATGGGAGATTCAGTGGAAGAAATCAGTACAACATCCAAAGAAAATGAGAAGGCTAAAAAATCTCTCACCCACAACATCCAAGAAATCAAGGACTCAATGAAAAGACGGAACCTAAGAATTATAGGTATAGAGGAAAGAGAGGACTCCCGACCCCAAGGTCCAGGAAATATCTTCAACAAAATCATAGAGGAAAACTTCCCAAACCTGAAAAAAGAGATTCCAATAAAAATCCAAGAGGCTTACAGAACACCAAACAGATTAGACCAGAAAAGAAACTCCTCTCGCCACATAATAATTGAAACTCCAAATGTACAGAACAAAGAAAGAATATTAAAAGCTGTAAGAGAAAAAGGTCAAGTCACATACAATGGTAGACCGATCAGAATTACACCTGACTTCTCCTCAGAAACTTTAAAAGCTAGAAGGGACTGGTCAGATATACTACAAGTCATAGGTGCCCAGCCAGACTACTTTACCCAGCAAAACTCTCTATCAACATAGATGGAGAAAACAAGATATTCCATGACAAAATCAAATTTAAACAATATCTACCCACAAACCCAGCCCTACAGAAAATCCTAGAAGGAAAATCCCAACCCAGAGAAGAAAACTCCACCCAAGAAAACAAAGGGAATAGAAAACCCATCAGCAACTAAACCAAAAGAGGCACAGGACCACCACCTATACCAAACTAATGGGAAATAACAACCCCAGGTCACTAATATCCATCAACATCAATGGACTCAACTCCCCAATAAAAAGACATAGGTTTACAGAGTGGATCCGCAAGCAAGACCCTTCCTTATGCTGTATACAAGAGACACATCTAACTACGAAAGATAGACACTGCCTCAGAGTAAAGGGCTGGGAAAAGGTTTTCCAAGCAAATGGACCCAGGAAGCAAGCTGGAATAGCCATCCTAATATCAAACAAAACAGACTTCCAACTGAAGTTAATGAAGAAAGACAAAGAAGGGCACTATATACTCATTAAAGGGAATATTCATCAAGAGGAAATCTCAATACTGAACATCTATGCCCCAAATACAAAGGCACCTACTTTCGTAAAAGAAACACTTCTAAAACTTAAAGCGCACGTCGATCACAACACATTAGTAGTGGGAGACTTCAACACCCCACTCACAACAATGGACAGATCATCAAGACAGAAGACAAACAGAGAAATATTGAGTCTAACAGAGATCATGAAACAAATGGACCTAACAGATATCTACAGAACGTTTCACCCAAACACAAAGGAATACACCTTTTTCTCAACACCCCACGGAACCTTCTCCAAAATCGACCACATAGTTGGTCACAAGGATAGTCTCAATAGATACAAGAAAATTGAAATAACACCTTGTGTCTTATCAGACCACCACGGAATAAAGCTGGTCTTCAACAGCAAAAGAATCAACAGAAAGCCTACACACACATGGAAATTGAACAGCTCCTTACTGGATGACCACTGGGTCAGGGAAGAAATAAAGAAGGAAATCAAAGACTTCTTAAAATGCAACGACAATGAAGACACAACATACCCAAACATATGGGATACATTGAAAGCCGTGCTACGAGGAAAGTTCATAGCACTAAGTGCTTTCAAAAAGAAAATTGTGACAGCTCGTGAACTAACTGCTAAGCTGGGTGAATTGGAAAAAAAAGAAACAAACACTCCCAAGAAGAGCAGAAGGCAGGAAATCATCAAACTTAGGGCTGAAATCAACAACTTAGAATCAAAAAGAACTATACAAAGAATCAATGAAACCAAGAGTTGGTTCTTTGAGAAAATCAACAAAATAGACAGACCCCTAGCCAAATTAACTAAAAGGCAAAGGGAAAGAACCCAAATCAACAAAATCAGAAATGAAAAGGGAGAAATAACAACAGACATTGAGGAGATCCAGAAAATATTCGGGCATTACTTTAAAAATCTATATTCCACTAAATTTGAAACCTAAGCGAAATGGAAAATTTCCTCGATAAATTCCAACTACCAAAACTAAATCAAAATCAGATTAACAGCTTAACAGCCCAATAACACCCAAGGAAATAGAAACAGTCATTAATAATCTCCCAACCAAAAAAAGCCCAGGGCCAGATGGCTTTAGCACGGAATTCTACAGGACCTTCAAAGAGGAACTAACACCATTACTTTTTAAACTCTTCCACCACATAGAAACAGAAAGAACACTGCCAAACTCATTCTGTGAGGCCACTGTCATTCTGATCCCTAAACCACACAAAGACCCAACAAAGAAAGAGAACCTCAGACCAATCTCCCTCATGAACATAGATGCAAAAATACTTAATAAAATACTAGCAAACCGAATTCAAGAACACATCAAAAGTATCATACACCATGATCAAGTAGGCTTCATCCCAGGAATGCAGGGATGGTTCAATATACGAAAGTCTATCAATGTAATTCACCACATAAACAAGATGAAAGAAAAAAACCACATGATAATCTCGCTAGATGCAGAAAAAGCATTTGACAAAATCCAACACCCCTTCATGCTAAAAGTTCTGGAGAGAACGGGCATACAAGGACCATACCTAGAAATAATAAAGGCAATATACAGCAAGCCAGTAGCCAACATCAAATTAAATGGAGAGAAGCTTGAAGCATTTCCTCTAAACTCAGGGACAAGACAAGGATGTCCACTTTCACCATATCTCTTCAATATAGTACTTGAAGTCCTTGCTAGAGCAATAAGACAACTAAAGGAGATCAAAGGGATAAAAATTGGAAATGAAGAAGTCAAATTATCCCTATTCGCAGATGATATGTTAGTATACATAAGTGACCCCAAAAACTCCACCAAAGAACTCTTACAGCTGATAAACAACTTCAGCAGGTAGCTGGATACAAAATTAACTCAAAAAAATCAGAAGCTCTTCTTTATACAACAAACAAATATACCGAGAAAGAAATAAGGGAAACAACCCCCTTCACAATAGCCACAAACAACATAAAATACCTGGGGGTAACCCTAACCAAGCATGTAAAGGACCTATATAACAAGAACTTCAAGCCCCTGAAGAAAGAAATGGAAGTGGCCTTTAGAAGATGGGAAGATCTCCCATGCTCATGGATAGGTAAGATCAACATAATAAAAATGGCTATCCTACCAAAAGCAATATATAGATTCAATGCAATTCCTATCAAAATACCAACACAATTCTTTATAGACCTGGAAAAAGCTATTCTCAACTTCATATGGAACAACAAAAAGCCCAGAATAGCTAAATCAATCCTGTACAATGAAAAAACATCTGGAGGTATCACCATCCCAGATTTCAAGCTGTACTACAGAGCAACAGTAATAAAAACAGCATGGTACTGGCATAGAAACAGACCAGTGGATCAATGGAATCGAATTGAAGACCCAAACATGGACCCACACACCTATGGCCAACTAATCTTTGACAAAGAAGCCAAAACCGCACAATGGAAGAAGGACAGCATCTTCAACAAATGGTGCTGGTCCAACTGGATGTCCACTTGCAAAAGAATGAAGTTAGACCCATACCTATCACCTTGTACAAAACTTAATTCCAAGTGGATCAAAGACCTTAACATAAGGCCGGCCACACTAAAGACACTAGAAGAAAAAGTAGGAGAAACCCTCGAACTCATTGGCACAGGTGACAACTTCCTGAACAGAACACCAACAGCTCAGGACCTGAGATCAACAATCAATAAATGGGACCTCATGAAACTGAAAAGCTTCTGTAAGGCAAAGGACACCGTCATTCGAACAAAACGACAACCAACAGACTGGGAGAAAATCTTCACCAACCCCACATCTGATAGAGGGCTATTATCTAAAATCTACAAAGAACTCAAGAAACTAAAAGCCAAGAAACCAAATAATCCAATCAAAAAATGGGAGATGCTGGGCGGTGGTGGCGCACGCCTTTAATCCCAGCACTTGGGAGGCAGAGGCAGGCGGATCTTTGTGAGTTCGAGGCCAGCCTGGTCTACAAAGCGAGTCCAGGACAGACAGAGATATTCAGAGAAACCCTGTCTCGAAAAAAAAAAATGGGAGATGGAGCTAAATAGAGAATTCACAAAGGAGGAATCCCAAGGGCTGAGAGACACCTGAAGAAATGTTCAACATCCTTAATCATCAGAGAAATGCAACTCAAGACGACCCTGAGATTCCACCCAACACCTGTTAGAATGGCTAAGATAAAGAGCTCAAATGGCCGGGCGTTGGTGGCGCACGCCTTTAATCCCAGCACTTGGGAGGCAG